>JAQIWN010004812.1:0-10687 GCA_034699025.1 Entomobrya cf. arborea Gr-Col-00668 | reverse complement strand
AACTCCTCTTCTATTTCAACATTGACCGTTTTTTCCCGCAACTGCTTGTCGTATTCCTCAGAGGTCGACTGAATGAAGTTTTCTGCATTGATCTTACACTGCTGAAGGTGAAGTTTGTGTTTATTAGACATATTGACAAAAGTGTCCCTCAGCTCTTTCTCTAGTTTCTCTTGAAATCCCTTGTGAAATTCCTTCTTTCCAGGTTTCTCAGCTTTTTTGAAAGAATCCACTGTTGAGACCAGTGTCCTTTCTTGTACAGTCTCCAATTCTTCACTGTCAGCAAACTTGTTCTCCTCCAGGAACATCTCCAACGTCTTCGTGAATTCGCCTAAATGTTCAACAACCAATGTTGTCAAGAGCTTCTCAGCATTCGAACGCTGTAGTTTGTTCTTGTTCATGATTGATATGGTAATAGACTCCATAATATCCTCCAGTGACTTAATCAACGCTTCAATTTTTTCATCGCTTTCATTCTCAATTTTCTGTTTAAAATCTTCAATAGCCGTATCCTTTGCCTGCTTCGTACAGCGATTGACTACTGCTTCATCATAGAAGAGTGTGGGATCATCGTCTTCAAAAGAAATCGATTCCTCCAGCAATTCGCGGTACTGTGATGTGGCGTCGCTCGTGGCAGCAGAAATATATTTTTTGCGTTTCTCCTCATTCTGCTTTTTGAAATCTGACTTCTCCCTCTTGATATCCTTTTCAAGCTTCTCTACGTACTCTTCAATTGTTTCTGGTGTGCCAAATTTTCTGCCTTTCTTGAACATTTCCATCGCCTGTTTCTCCCCAACTTTTGCTGCTTTTTCCAGATCATCCTCTAACAAGTAGCTGTTCCCCCTCAACTTCTTCTTAACAATCTCAATAAATTTGTGAAGTGATCGCTTGACAATGTTGTTGTTATGGACAACGGTATTTGCCTCCAACATCTGGCTGGCTGATGGGATCTCATTGGAGTTGAATACTTCCAAGTAGGTGCTCAAATAGGGCTCCAGTTCGGGAAGAGTGACCGCATTTCCCAGAATTTGCTTTATAACCAGCGTTTCATTGCTAAGCAAGCTACTGATAAATTCCTCCATCTTCTTCGCAAAGGCTGGAGCCAGCTCCCCAACGGAACCGGTAAAACCAGGATACAAAGCTTTGTCTCCAATATTCGGCATCAAAAAACAATCCAAATCTTGGAAACAATTTACGATTGCTTTTCTGACTTGCTGTGATTCAGCGGGCTGATCTGGCTTCAGCTGGAGCTTCTCTTTAAGGAATGTCTTGCCCCCTTTACTACCATACGTGAATTCCCCAGGATTATTCCAGTCCCGAATGAGGAAAATGAGCTTTTGGAAAGGATGACCTTCAACCTGTTCTAATGCCAACTGTCCATAGTTTGTGTAGGTATTCATGGAGGAAAGAATATCTTCTTGCAGATTGGTGAAGCAGTTGAATATCATTACAGAGGAAATCAGAAGACTAAGCCCAACAATAGCTGACATGTCTTTGGCTGTTGTAAACTCGTCACAGGTACCTTGAGTGTCGATCAGAAGTACGGCGACTTCCTTATCCTCATCATTCTTGACAATGAAGGGCCGGCTCCACACCCAAATACCTTGTGTCTCTGGCTTGCTACCGTTGCGAAACTTGAACCCTTCAAGGGCCCTGCTCTTATTCTCCCAATCCATCCAATCAGTGTCTTCCTTTTCCAGTGCTTCCAAGCAACGAATCATGTGACCAAGCATGAAGCTCTTTCCCTGACGGGAGGGACCACAAATGCACACAATTGACAGTGGACGACTGCCGGCTTTTTCAGCAAGAATTTTCATTGTTGCATCAATCAACTTGATTGTTGTATTCCCATCAGTGTCGTTGCGAATAAACTCGATCAGCTGCAGGGGCTCATCACGAGGCAAGTCTGATGAAGTACTGACCTCAGTCTTATCGGCGACATCAGAATGAGGATCCACTTTCATTTTAATATTCTCCATCTATAATTGCAATGTTGCCTATTAAACTACTGCTACTTTCTAAATGTTATTTATGCCAAATGACACAGCATTATTGCCAAATGTAAATCAAATGGAAAAACCAAATGGAACGCCAGTGGACGCTACATACTCAATGCATGAACCATGCAACTAGCAAGCGCCATAAAATTTGAGGGCCCCATGATGGGGTCATGGATCATTCATAGCGTTATACCTTCCCTAACATAAAACTTCAAAGCGACAAAAACTTTCTCAGAAATTATTAACTCACCTCAAATTCAAGCAGTAAAAAGAGGATGCAGAATAGTGAACCGATAGAATGTAGCTTTCCAATTTAAACCAAAAAAGGCTGGTCCCTCAGCTCAATCCTCAAGGGTAACTGTAAAAAATAGGATAACATAATTTAGGCTAGACTGTTAATAAAACAGAACTTGGAAATTGTATAGCTCATTCATAATGTAATTTATGACACAGCTTAACCCAACAACAAAGCCAAATGCATTAAAAATTAGAAATCAATTAAAATTTTAAAAATGAAATTACCAGAATCAGAAGATGAAAGTTTACAGTGTGTGCTTCTTTTCCAAAACACTCAATCTCAAATAGCCCCTTCTAAGACGGCTGCCAGTGTTTCTTTAGGTTGCTTTCAATTCAACGAGCTATCATTCACGATGACGATGGCACGATTTCCTTTTCTCCTAGCCCGATGGATATGTTATCTGTTGTCTGTACAAAAAAATATATAAAACAATTATTTAATTGTTAATGATCTATTTATCCATTTAAATAAGACACAAAGCAACATTTTCTATTAACTACAACACACGTTAAAATGATGAAAGCCGGCATACATCAAATAAACTTAAACTTACAATAAATCGACTCAAATTACTCCACTAACTTCACTCCAATTAATCTTCAAAAGCACAGCACAGGTATGGAAGATCACGCAGGTTGCTTCAAAATCACCGGATATCAGCTTTTCAACTAGTCATAAAGTTTACACTTAAATCTCTAAAAAAAATTCTTTCGTGAGTAAAAAGTAAGACTTTTACACGACTGACAACTGCACATCAAATCAACGATAGTTAAAAACGCAATTTGAATGGTTGAGTAAAAATCCAGCTTATATCGCTCGAGCCTAATCATTTAATCAGAACTCTATACTAAAAATGATGTTGGTGTGGTTGTTGGAGGTGCATGGTTAACTTTTACAACTTCACAGCATTAATTGACATACCATTTGCATTTGAAGAAGAGTAGAGCTAGAGTAGACAAGTTACTGTATCAAGTTTATCGACGATGAACAAAAGAAACCACAGAAGTACAGAGCTGACTGACTTGACTAGTTGCTATACCTCACCGCACTTAACTAACCACCGCTGACCGCCTTTGTTGTCGTGCACTTGAAACGTTTGCAGTAATTTAGTTTCGTATTTTCCTTATGACTCATGACTGAATGGCTATATTTATCACAAAAAGATTACTTACGAAACGAAACGAATTTTAGACACTTTTTGGTTGGTAACAACTTTCAGCACAGCACAGCTTCTTCCATCTTCAGTTTTACCTCCCCCCGCATGCCGCATCACATAATCACATTCAATTCATTCACAATCACAAAATCACAATACAAAAATACAATCCACTTGACATGATTTGTTTAGTAACTTGCAATGCAAGTTCATGTCCATGTCCTATCCTATCTTTTCCTTGTCACATACGACATGACATTAATATTCCATTTCCATTCAATTTCAACAGCTAACAGTATGCTTTGAGAGGAAGGAAAGAGCTAAATTAAAACAGCACAACAGAGATTCAGTAAGACTTTTTAGTTGTAAGTTGTGCAGTTCCATTTTTTATGACAAAGTACACACACACACATAACTCAACTCAAACAGATCAGCAGATCCACACTCCAGTTAAGTTGGTGCAGAGTAGATGGTAGAAGAGTGAAGGTTAACATCAATCATTTATCGATATCATGTTATCTGCATCCTGCTTCACAGTTTCACAGCCGCATGCGTGCGTGCAGGTTTAACTTGTCATTTTTGCAAAAGGCAAGCCAAAGCCAACTAATGTACTTGGTCAACTATAGTCTGCTCTGACAAAAGCTCACAGTGACCGCTTTCAGCTGTCAGCTAGTCAACAAGTCAACTATTGCTCGTTCACTGTTCAGTTCACTGCTTGCTCGCACGTCACGTAAGTACGCGCAGGCAGACACAGAAAAGACATTCGTCAACACTTTCACATAAAACGTTTTATGACTTGTCATTTGTCAACATCATTTATTTTAATCAATCATCAAGTTATCCCTCCATTACTACTTCACATGATCTGACTAATCATAATTTAAGCCGGTGAACGATGTCATGCATTCCATTGGCTTGTACTTAAGTCAAGTCAATAAATCGTCAGTAGTTCCCTTCCATTCCACAAGGAGGAGCAGGTCGCGTAGCTGTTTAGTGAAGTGTTAACTTTCTTTTGAAACTGCCATTACCTGAACCTGTGCACTTTTCGTTAAAGAAATTTAATTGAAATTCTAAAGACGCCCCAAAACTTTTTCGAACAAGTTTGGAACATACTCTACACAGTCAGCATTATTAGTGAAGTCAAGTCACGTGTAGTGTTCATTCGATAGTGATCTTGGAAATCTGATTTAAAAGAATACTTTTTGAAATTGAGTGCGAGTGCGACACAGTCTGGAGTCCAGGATATTCGGGTGGAAAATACCTCGGTAATTAATTGTGACCAAGGTACTTAACTTGATTTCTTTGTTATGTAATGAATGAATTTACATGTGCATGTGACGTCATGGAGATTTTTTTCCAGGTTCCATAGGGATATTTTCTACTTTAAGAACTCGAAGTTAGTATTGTTATGACAAAATTATTACTTTTTCTTTCAGATTACGGGAGATTTTTGAAAATGATGAATGAAGTGAAAGACGAACCTGCCAAGCCGCCATTGGAGGAGTTACTAAAACACAGTAAAATCGTCACCTTTCACAAAGAATGTACCCGTCCAAAGCTGGATAATTTGAAGAGGATTTTAGAGGCAGTTGATGGAGCAAAGTTCAAAAATGACACTCCAGTCGCGTTGGTTGCAGTGATTGGACCTGAAAAAAGTGGTAAATCTTTTCTCACCAACTTCGTCATCCAATACTTGAAGCAAGGAGGGGAAGGAGGATGGATGTCTTCTTCGATGACTCAAAATGGGTTTGCGGAAGGGTTTTCGTTTGGTTCCATTTCATCAGAAAAGCTTTTCGAGCCGGATCCATCTTCCGGTAGCACCAGTGGCGTTTATTTGTGGCCTGAACCATTCTTGATGACGAAGACCGATGAAAAGAACCTTGTCGTGTGGGTAATGCATGTACATTCTGTGCATGGTGAAAGCAAGGAGAACTTGGCGGCACTTGAACGGTTTTTGATGTTGACTTGTTCAAGAATTATGGAAATCAAGTGGAAAAATGACGACGAGGTAATAATTCGATTGATTACTAGTTGAATTACAAATTTTTACAAAGAATTATGATATTGTTGGGAAAATGTTTTTATTAATTTGTGGAATTTTCTTTTAGTTTCGTATTTTGCAGCACCGCCAGTTCCTCTCTGACTATGATCCCACCTTGCAGGAACAAACCTGTGACAGCGTGGTCTACACATTCCGTTGTGGAACGAAAATTTCAGCTGGCACTGACGAAGAGGCGGTGGAAACATTACGAGAACTTTTACAGGAAGTCGGAAACTGCGAGACTACATTTCTGAGTAGTTTAAGGAACTGTAAACACGTAAACATCACTTGGATGAACGACTTTCCTTATCCATTGCACGACAACTATGGGAAGTTTAGTGCCAAGATGAAAACTGTCCAGAAGCCTATTCGAAATATTGTGGATAAAATGTTGGAGGAGTCAGAAATCAATCCAAAGTGTGCAGGGGGACATCCATTGACTTTGGATACCTTGCTCCAGTTTGTAGAAGCCGCAGCTAATAGAGTACTAGCAAGCAATCCTGCTTCTCGGAATCAGGACCTGAAGCCCGTTCATGACAATTACATTTGCCAGGCGGCTAATAATACACAAACGGGACTCGTGGAAAGCAGTGATGCTGATACCGGCAAGCTTACGAATGGCAACGGCACATGTCCAATACCTCAAAATAATCAAAATATAAGTGATGTGAAGAGGATTACAACTACAACGTTGGGAAATTTACTGGAAAGTGGTGATGAGAGTCATCATAGCCCTCTAACCAGGAGCCTTGTAAAACGTGAATCATTTCCTTCTGAGTCGATTGGTCCATTAACTACTACAAATGCCAAGGTTGAAGGTGCTAACGAAACCTCCTTACCATCATCAGACAAAGAAGAGGAATTCAAGAATGTTAGTGTTGGCAAAGATCATAATCAAAATTCCAGTAATATTGCAAAGCAAGAGATCCATCAATCAACTCATGTTGCCCCTGTTTCACCACCAGCAGCAGTAGCATCAAAACTTTGTAGTTCCAACCAGAAAGTGGAGCTGCTGAACAACTTGATTTCCCAAATGAAAGTGGACTCACCCAGTCCACATGGAACTGCAGAAGTTTCAACTGAGCCCGAGCCCGAAGGAAATGGAAGAAATTCTACTGAACCTGAACCAATGGATGTTGACGACGATGTGGTGGTTGAAGAAGCTGTCTCAAAATTACAAGATGAGAAAAATAATGAATCAGAGTTCAAGAAAAAGCAACAAGAGGAAATTATGCTTGCGCAGAAGCTTGAGCGAGAACGGAATCAACAAGAGGCGAATCAACAGCAAGAGCTGATCCGGAAAAAGGAACAAGAAAAGCAGAAAAGGAAAGAAGAAAACAAGCGCAAAGAAGAGGAAGCGAGAAAGCAAATGATGGAATGTTTCAGTATTGCAGTTATACAAGTTCCTCAAATCCTTCCGCATAGTATACAAACATGGATGGATAAACATTTCAGCTTTTCTAACTTGAACAAAATTGAGACAATCTATGCACATTCCTTCTCCGGAACAATAGAAGAACATCGAAAAGTTGTGCATCCGAAATTGTGGACAGAGTTTGCTTCTCTTGTGGATAACCACTGCAAAAAGGAATGCATAACTGTCTTGAGAAGCATTTCTGAACCAGTTGTGCAACTTAATCGAGCAGTGAAGAAGCAGTTTGATTTTCATGGATATTTCAACTCGCCCAAGCTTGAGAAGATGTTCAGTGAAGAATTTCAAAAGCTAAAACTGCCACAAGATGAGTTTGCCTCAGCAATGATAAAATTAGCAACTGACAAGTTGCTTCTTATATATCAACAGCATACAGAGATAGTTATTGAGAACGAAAAAAGTAACTTCAAGATTGCTAGCAGCCAAATTGAGAACCTGTACCATGAGCAGATGAAGAGATACATGCAGGATGCCCCCTACAGTCCTCAAAAGTTGGAAAGCATTCACAAGAAACTAACAGCAAAATTAGTAGATTCTTTGAAAAGGGCTTTCCATCTGTCCAATAACGCTGACAGTTTCATCGCTACCCTTGAGGGTCCTCTGAAGGAAACCATTGACAAAAAATACAAGTCTTACGAAAACAGCAATGAGTTAAAACTGAAGAAACTGCAGAGCGAAATCAACAGCATCATTTTAAAATCCAGAATGAAGTACAACGAAAAAATTGAAGCTGTACTGAGCCAATATCCGGATGGTGTGGAAGCGAGAATATTGACCAAGCACAATGACAGCATTCGATTTGAAGCTATGAAATTACTCGAGATGGAAGTCAGATCAAAAGTGAGGGAAGATGAGCCTGTGGAAATTCATCAGAAAGTCTTGCAAAGCCATATTGACGGTTATTGGCCTACAGTTTTGGGAGCCAATCGCAACAACATTAAAAGATGGAAAGAGAAAGATGAGGAAAAACAACGTCAGCAGAAGATGGCTGAGGCCCAGAGAAAGCTGGATCAAAAAAATGAAGCCTTTGAGGCACGAAAATCATGCACATCCTCTTCTTCTGTACCCCTAAACCCCCAACATGACCAGAATATATCAAATCGAAAGAGCATGACACAAGTAGATACCAAACCACCACTTCTAACACCATTAGTATTCCATTTGCAATCATCACGTATCGTAATGGCTATGGACATTAATGGATATCCAACCATTTTGGAAAATGACTCTAAAGAAAAGCAAACCCCGGCCTGCGTTGCTTTCAATTCAGAAAATAAATTTGTCTATGGCTCTGCCGCACTTGCACTGGCGAATGATGAAAAGTCTGACTCTGAAACAATTCGTTTTTGGAGTGTTGCTGACTTTTTCATAAATAGCTGCTCATCTAGGACTATTCAAGTCTACATTGATGGAAATGGAACTGAACATGAAGTTACTGTAGAGCTCTTGCTCGCAGTTTTGTTGAGCAACTTGAAGGAAACCGTGGAAGATCAAATGCAGGGACAATTTACGACGACTGTAATTGTTATTCCATTTTCGTTCTCCAGTCCACAGCGTATTCAGGTCAAGCATGCAGCAAAAATAGCAGGATTTTCTGAAGTGTACTTGGTCAACGAGTCTTCAGCGGCAGCGTACAATTTTATTTTAAGTCCCATCCGGTCAGATTCTGCTGCCGAGGTCCTTGTCCTTTCCGAAAACTTTGATCTTGTTGATGCTTTTGTGTATCAATACAATGGATTCACCAAGAAGTTGATAATGTTGGCACATGCGAACAACTATGAAACTGAAACCGAAAAAAAGAAAACATCAACATGGAAAAAAATTACTAAAGGATTTTCTCATGCTATGAATTCCTTACTAAACTACTTGTCAGCCAGCCCGAATGATACGAAACAAGACGACGTCACAACTGCATCTGTTCGAAATGCATCCAAACATGCGATTGATGAGGCATGCAGTTCCAAATCTAAGCCCGTGGACCTGATGGAATCACTTTATATATGTGAGAACCTGGAAAGATGGGGTGAAACTTTGCGTACTGTAGCTAGGGATTTTGGGAGAAAACCTAGTGATATCAACCAAGAAAACGCTGTTATTGTTGGAGCGGTTGCTCTTAGTAAAAATCCAAAGGAAATTGGGCGTAGCGTACGTGACAAGCTAGCATACAATGTATTGCGAACACAGTTACCAGTAGGAGCTGTCATGGTCGGTTCCAAGAGAGACCAGTTGCCAGTTGATTCAGTAAAGCATCAAACTTCGTTATCAGGTGGTGTCTGTGAAACGTTGTTCTTTCAACATGTTCTTGGAAATAATCATGACATAGGTAGTTTGTGCGTATCTGATAGAGTTCCTCAAAATGAGTACATTGAGCCTTCTATAGACATCACTAACGAAGGAATCGTTAAATTCAAATACGTGACAAAGAATTCATTACATTCAAATATGAGAAGCTTCACTAATGAGTTCATCCCTGAAGCAAAAATCACTTGGAAAACTCCAAACTTAACTGATGAACAGCTTGCCATGATGATTTCACTGTTAGATTCGCTTAAAATTCCTAAAGAAGACCCAGCCTTAGTTCAAGCCAAAACCTGTCTTTTTGAAAAATGCCAAGAAATGGAGGAGAAAATTGCAGATGATAAATTCAAATTCAGGTCAGATCTCGCCAAAGATATGGTCACAAAAAATATTGGGGAGGCCAAACAATTCGCTACACATGCAAGAGCTTCATTGGATGATGTCGCAAAGCAGATGGACTCTCTTCAACGATTGTGCGACAAATATGAAAAGAAATAAGTAAGCCACTAGCATGAAAATTGATGCTAACAAATTAATTATATTTATAGGATTTGTTTTACCCTTTGTTCTTTTGTGTATCTATTTGAATATAGAAAGGAGACGCGTTCCACGGTGTTTCCAGAGAAAGCCATCATCACGAAATCAACACAGCTAAATACAGTAACCTTGACTTTGTGAATGCACCGGTGATATTTTTTTCCTAATAATTACTATTTATGAAATTAAGCAATCAAGTTATATCGTTGTGTCTTTCATTTGAAATTTATAAAATAAAATTCAACATCATGTAATCGTATTAATTAAATTTTTATCCTTTATTTTTCTCACTTTTATTTAAAGGTTAAATATACATCATTTTTGTCCTTTTTAAAGTCTCTCCCAATATTTTCTGCTTGTCGGCTTGTTGCTATGTAAACTAGCTAAATGTAAAGAACGGTGACGAAGAATTTTTGCAGTATTTGTTCCCGTTTCTTCAAATGATGTGATTATAAATGTATATTTTAAATTTCATAAATATTTCACTCATCATTTGTTGTTTTTGTTACTACATCGAATGAAACGCTTCACAATAATTTGTTTCGTATTTTCCTGGTTATTCATTATTAGTCACGAAGTCACGCTATACATTTATTTCAAACGAAACTTATAAGCTTATATGCATTTTTCTAATTGGTTAAGTTGCAACTTCCAAAAGTTCAAATTTCAACACAATATGATTTCTACATGGTTTATCTGCTGTCATATCTCGCATCCACTCCCACTGCATATTCCATTTCCTATTTCATTTTAATAAACTCAACCTTCAACCTTCTAATCACGCGCATACAATCAGATGTCACATGAAGGAAAAAGAGCTATAATTGATCAAAGTAAAGTAAAAAGCGATGTTGACGGTCTTTTTCTATACCCTACATGAATCATCAAAAAAATTTGATAACTGTTTGAAAATGACTTCGTCGGATGT
>JAQIWN010004811.1:0-10688 GCA_034699025.1 Entomobrya cf. arborea Gr-Col-00668 | reverse complement strand
TTTAGGTAAACTCGCTTCAGACCGCAATAGAAAGTATGCAATGAAGAGAGAAACTGTATTACTGCTAGAGAGAAAACTTAGTTAGTTGAGGTTGTCTACTAAGCAAGGATATATTAATCCGTTTTGTGAGGTCTAATATTTCGTTGTGAGATTTATGTGTTCAAATAATAATACGTTTTGTGTATTTTATTTAGCTCGGCTTCCTTTTGTCGTATTCTCATTGTGCCCCATTTTGATAAATTTATACACGCACCTTCATTTACTCTCAATGAAAAGTTTTAACTAAGTTATCGGAATGTCTGTCTAAGTAAACAATGGGTTGGTTTATGAAAATATTGAATTGACATGCCATGTAATAAATGCAAAATCGTCTGTAATTTATGGCTTGCAGACAAGTATTGATTTGATTTGTACACAAAACAAAGCAAATAATTCTACAGTATTAATTCATTTATTGTTTTATTGACCTCCTTTTCATTCGAGCTTTAGTTGTTGTTAGATAAAATGCTGTTAAAATGAAGTTCAAATAGTTTCAGCCATGCAATTAATATGAAGAATGTCTTCTGTACACTAGCTAGGCGAGGCGCAGATAGATCAATATTTGTCTTTCCAAAATGGAATGCTTTTAGAACTAATATTTAGAAATTCAACCGTATAAACGTATATTTCTACTACTTGTCACCGGAAACACATCGGCACGTGGAGGAGGGCAGTCAAGAACACTATGCTTTTGACCTCTTTGACATAATTCTATTGTGTCAGCAAAAACAGCATTTTTATCATGAAAATCTAGTGTTATTTGAACTTTTTGCAGTTGAAGGATACCGGAAACTTCTCCGGAAAATAAAACTACAAAATCATCAGTTACTTGTATGTTGCATTTAACAGATTTTCGTAAGAGGGATTGGTAATTATTGAAATTTAGAAATTCGAGCTAAACAAAGATGCAGTATGTTTGTTTGTAAGATGAGCAACTTGATGCTTTACTGCGCACGGTCATTTGTTTGAAGATAGATTTTTATATTGGTGATTTTTTTTTGTATTTCTAGATGGTAGCGAAACAGGAAGACGAATCACTTTAGAGACAGATGTGACTGAAGTCGGAAGTGAGTGGGGAGGTCTGCAGCTTGCTGGATTAAGGCCACGACATTGTGTGATTGCCAGTACGGAAGGAATTGTCACACTCACCCCGTCATCTAGAGATGCTGATATTTACGTTAATGGACAGCGAATTTATGAGACTACAATCCTTCAGCATGGAGCAGTAATACGGTTTGGGAGAACGCACTACTTCCGCTTTTCACATCGGGCAGGGCAGCCTTTTTCAGAGAGGTAAGTTATCAAAACAACGCAACGCAAGAGATGTAGTGTAATTCATATTTCGACCATAATTTAATTGTCTACTTTGTCAGTTTATACTAAACTTATTGAATTAGACAAAAAACAATAAAGGAAAAACTGCGATATTTGGTTTTATCAGTTATGATAGATGGTAGAATGGATAGATGATTGATGTGTTTTGTTTCGAATGAACTCTCAATCAGGCTAACCTTTGCCAAGCTCAATGCAGATCATGTTAAGTGATCAAGATCATGATCAAGTTAAGATCATGTTACATATCATAATTCAAACATAGTTTCTGGGCGCCTCAGTTGGTTGAGTGACTGTAATATCTACGCATCTAGATAATCTTTGCAAAAAATATGCATACCTAGTTCAAATACCTTATTTTTATATTATGTTAAATTTTATTTGATTTGAGTTTGATTGAGTTCCTTTTTCTTTTATAATCATTTTCCACTTTAGGGAAATTATTGATTCTCCCACGGCTGCGAATAATAGTAATAATAACAACAATACTGTTACTGGAGGGGGTGTGGAGGGAAGAATCCCACTTTCTCCTCCCCTGTCGCCCACACAGGACGAAGCTCCTAGGTATGTTTTACGTAAAATAAAACTGTTTATTTTGTGTTATTGTTTTTCTTCACATTATTTTGTTTTGTTCTATTTTATCAGTTTTCTGCTTTCTCTTACTTTCACCCTTAATTTAATAAAGCATATTTCAAACTAACCGTTTGATTGTATCTCGTATCTACGTTTCATATTTCATTTCTGTAGCATCTTTATTCTAACGAACGGAACAACTTGATACTTGAGTGAAGTACTCTTATTCTCAAATTCTCAACTGTTTGCAGTACATTATCAACTCTTTTCTCTGTCTTTAAAATTGTAAATGGATGTTTGGAAAGTCTCCAGAGTTCTTTAAGGTTCAGCACGAACCTAATGAAGTATCTTAATGTGTGCAAATGACATATTCCTTAAGAGGCTGACAGCGATCCTTTAATTTTTTCAGAATGATTCGTCCTGATTCCATCTTGCCTGCAACCTTAGAACTTCCAGAAGCAGCAGAAGAAGCCTACCTGTCTGTTGTACTTCTTAATGTAATTCCAGCCAATCTTCAATTCAAGTTAGCTCCGACCTACGCCATTTACTTAGCAGCGCGATACCGTGCCACGACGCACTTTCGACCTGATGTCACTCCACATGAAAGAGCACACCTCTTGTCCGCATTCCTCCTCCGTGTCTCCAACATCCTTTTGCAAGTCTCTCACGAGAGAAACTCTGATGCAAATAGTCTAGCTTTTTGGATGGCAAATGCATCTGAGCTACTCCACTTCCTAAAATCAGATAGACAGATCGGAGCTTTCTCTCTTGATGCTCAGGATGTCCTTGCAGAAGTTGTTCAGCTTGCTTTCAGACATCTAGTTACGTGCATTCAAGGAGAGCTGTCCACTTTAGTCGGACACTTTTTCTTGGAAAGGGATGAAGAGGATGACAATGCAACGACACCGGTACGACTTATCATCATTTATTACTTGATTTTTAAATGAATAAGAGATATATTCTGTCATCATTTCATCAACTTCATTACAATCTGTTTCAATATAAGAAGTATTCAACTGCAAATAATTGAAAATTAGTTATTCCCATATATTTGATTTTCAGGTTCCACTATTTTATCTCGAAAGAGTCTACAGTAAGAGTAATATTAACAAACAAGTTTATTTACCAAGATTCCCAGAAATTATCCAAACATTGTCAATAAAGTCATCTCACCCAAAATTCGTATCGATTTCAACAAAACACTAGGCCCTAGGCCTTTACTTGATTCATTTATGTATTTCTACGGTCCATAAATTAGATTGATGAAGAGAAAATAATTGAGACAGGAATGCAATGTTTGCGTAAAATATTAGGCAAACAAGTAATAATCGTAGTCGTAGGAAGAGACTGAAATAATTTAGTGTTTTGTGCATGAAATACCTATTCGAATAGCTATGTTACACTATTTTTTTTTACATTATATCATATCATCGTACACACCTATAACCACATCACATTGTACCTAAACAATTTAGTTTCCTCTGTTTTCCTTAACTCACGAGGGGAGCCTTTCATCGAGAGCTTTCAGAATTGCTTGAAACCTTGGCTATAGTAAGGTACTAGTATAAAATAATTATTGCCCAAATTATAGGTTTCAATGGCAACATTGTTGCATGCATGCTAATTGCAAATCAAGATGCTAATGCATTGTTGAGTTACACGAGCTTAAAGTTTCCGGCTTTAAATCAAGCTATACGCCATTGTATAAGCTTTATTTTTTCCAGACTCCTCGGGATACACTTTTTAAATATTTTTGTAAATATTTATATACTTCACAGTGCTTTAAAGGTTATTTTAACAGTTTAAGATAAAAAAAAACTAGCTTTTAAAATCACTAAGGTTGTGTACTAGAATCCGTGAAAACCCCCAGTGTAGAAATACTTAGACTCATTTAATTCAATACATGTAATTCTATTACATAATGTTAAAACAATATTATTAACACTGTAAAAAGTATGAATATTTGCAAAAATATTCAAAAAGTGCACTCTAGGGGCGTCTGGAAAAAATAAATCTTAGACAATAGTGTATAGCTTGACTTTAAGCTGGAAACTTTAAACTCATGTAACTCCACAATGCGTAGCTATTGAAACCTATTACTTGGGCAATAATTATCTTATACTAATGACTTACTATAGCCAAAGTTTCAAGCAATTCTGGCAGCTCTCGATGAAAGGCTCCCCTCGTCAGAAGCAAATGTTGAAATAAGCCAATCGATACCCGAAGACTTTGACTTTCCAACCAACTTATTTCTTGGACGTAACCAACTATGTGAATTGACTTTGTTAGTGTCCTTCACTGATATCAATATTTAATGTGCATATGTCAATATACACTTTATTGTCCATTCCCATACTATATATTAATGTAACGTTCATTAGTCTAAAATAGCGGAACCGAGAGCATCGATTCCTACTACAACTACAGCGTTTAAGAGTATGCGAATGCGTGTGTTCTTTACTAGATTGTTATAATAACGGCTACTATACACACATATGAAGTAAAGGACAAAGGTAGGAAAGATTTTAATGGTATATTGTATCACTTTTAAAATGATATGATGATAGATTATTAGTTGAAAATTATGCTGAAAGGACTGAATCTCGAAATGAACTTTTTAAATACTAAACTCGCTAACGAAAAAGTAATCTCGTAAATATTAAAAATATAAAGTAATAATGTTTTAATGAAAGCTTTCCTTTTTTACAGATTCTCGGAGTTTTAGGTTCTGGGATGACACTTCTACGTCGTTCCAGAGTGAATGCTGCCCTAACTATTCAACTTTTTTCTCAACTTTTCCATTTTATTAATATGGCCATTTTCAACAAGGTAAGCTTTTGAATCTACTAGGAATTAAGATTAACCTGTCTTTACACTTCCGTATGAATTTAAACGTTTATTGAATATGTTTGCATCTCGTTTAAATACAATCGTAATTCGTAATACATATACGATGCCATGTGACCACTAGTTTAACATTTAATTCAAAGATTATAGTATAATCATGTGTTCCTATACTATTAATTATTATAATTTAGTAAGAAAATACTAAACACTTTTGATCTTCATTAGTCATTGACCAGTGAATGATCGAATCCTATTACAAATGGCTAAAGAAACAATTGCTAACATATTTTGCAAGCATTGTTACATAAATACCGCTCAAGTTCTTGAAATGTATCATGTCCTTCGAAACACCGCTTTCAGGCTTGATAAAGTTATAATGACCTAGATTACTTGTCCATGAGTCATATATGAAATATTGAATGACATGAAATGGAGCAGGAACGAAAAAGCTATTCGGATGACAATGATGATATGGAATATGCGCTTGTCTAATTATGATATGTATCTATCACGATACAATATATGATTGCAATCAAATGCCAGCTACGGAATATAACTTTTATCCTTTGTATATATTTCAAAGAAAACCATTGGTGGATGAGCTCCATGTAATCTCAGGAAAAGCTTGTCACGTAACTTATGTAGTAGTCGTAGTAGTATCAATTCAATTCCGTAGTAGTACTATAACTAACTATCAATGAAAATAAAATTCCATCGCATGCGATCATTTTGTGACCGTGATGGGTTTTAGTTGACTCGTTTTTCCATCGATCATCCTAAATGAATGTAACGATGATTTTTCTTTATGTGTCACTTACACAAGATCATATCAAGATCAGGCTGCATGTCCACCGTAAATTAATCCTGCTGTATCGAGTTTAACGGACAAAACATTAAATGCATGGGTGTATTACTACAAATTATGAATTATTATGAATTATGTAATAGAGAGAATCATTATTTAACCAACTGTACGATTTCATACAAATTTAAATTCGATATGACATTGCAGAATAGCTAGGAAATCCAGCTTGTCATATTCAGCATAGACAACACCGCCAAAATCCAGTATAATCTTCAATATTTAATACGAACTGAACCGAATCGGAACCATTCTACCAAAAGCACATAGACAAAAGACCAAAAATACATATAGTCAAAATATCCTCACTGGATATTTTACGGAGTCTTGTGTCAGCTTACATGTTTCTTGTGGTCAAAACCACATTCGGTCAATCAATACAGAGAAAAAAGTATGCTCAATTTCGAGGTAATTTTGTTAAAGCTTTTCTGCAGACCAGTTCGGGAATTACAAAGGGAAAAATGAGAATGTGTAGATATGAATATATCGTGTGATGTCACTTTGCGTCTGATTATGCTTGCAGCATATAGAAACTGTCGTTGCTTCCGTCTGTCGTTCGTAGTAATCCGATTTTTAGCTTCTTGTAATCTTTTGACATTGTTTCATCGAATGAGTTAGTTGCGAAAGCGGGGAAAGTATAAATGGTTTAGGATTCCGTGGGGATTTCATATTTAATTTTGGAGAAAAGTCAGTATACATATCAGGGTGTCCTTCTGAAGTAGCTTATGACTATTTAGAGAACAAATTTTGTTAAATGTTTATGATTGATATTTGACTTGAACGCGATAGGAAATTAAATCTTATCAATTCCTACTTTTACTTGCCAATGCAAGTTATTGAATTAAGGGTGCTTTTGTACTTGATGTGCCCAAATCTATTCGTGTTTCATTTTCAATGTGAATTCAAGGTGCTTGAAGATTTGTGGATTTTTGTGTTGCTATCTGAAAAAATGTCACAAAGAAAGCATTATTTCTTAAAGATTCATATCGAATGTACGTTCACTGTCCTTCGTTTGTAGATCAAAGTACTTCTTCAGGTCCCATGGGCATGGGTCAAAGCTTCCAGTGCCTGTAGTAGATATACATATTTCATATTACATACATAGTTTACAATCTACAACAAAGGCATAGTCAAAATATTCCCAACATAGCCCATAAAAGTATGAATTATATTCAGTTTCACTTTTTGTAAAAAATGGAAATGTAATAAACATTTTACGTACCACAGATTTGCTAATATGTATATAAAAAATGATGAACTGGTCCAAAATGTTTAAAAAGACAACCAAGCAGTTAAGCAATACATCAACTCAACAGAAAAACTTTCATACTTATATCTAATGCATACCTTCGATAAAACTATAACTAGTACCTATACAAGATTTATACATAAATATCTCAAAGAATTTCATCTAACTTTTAAAAAAATCTACAAAAGTCAAGTATGATTGAGTTTCTTTAAGCATTATTAGATTTCGATTTGAAATATCTTCATGCAATTTGGTAGAGATACGTCATCATTTTTTTGACACCGGTTTTATTTCATTTCTGTCAATGGTGAATGCAGCACTCATCCAATAATCGCATCAAGCATAAAATTGAAAGTACAATAAGTAAAAAAATAAATGTGAAAGTGAGCGTAGTTGATATCTAAAAGAAGAATTGAAGAATTCTGGACTGAAGTTTCACACGATTTTTTTTGTCAAAGAATTTATGCCTGCTTCAATTTTCTTCATTCTCAATTAACATTGATTTGTGAGTGGCACACATGACAGTGAAAATTGCATTAGGTAATATGTATGTGTAAATTCTATAGACGAATATAAAATGTACAACAGCTCTCAATTCTCTATACAAAGTCAAGTGTAAAGTGATAATATTTCAAAGCCATTGGTTGATACGCCTTCATTGCATTTCACAACCTACAAATATCTGTAGCACCACACTGAATATTTTTCAGTGTAGCAGGTGAAAGCACGCTTTTGTATGAAAGAATGAAACATGAAAGAAAAAAGGAATGTGAACATCTAAACGAATATGGTAGACTTCACACTATGCCTACATACATGTCTTTCATTTCAAAGATTACATAGTACAAGAACGTTTTGTAAATACTAAGATGATGCTCAGAGTGAAAAGCGAAAGGAAACATAATCACAAATGAAATTGAAGAAAGGGTATATCAAGAAAACAATCACAACCTTTTAAGCGAAATGATAACCCTACCCACTATAAATTTCTGCTGCATATACAATGTATACTGAACTATACTAAAAACAGTGTCCTAAATAACTTATCTTTTTAGTTACAAACTTACAGTACCGGATATAAGAGTAACATTGATTGACGTATTTAGGCGAACTTAGTCGAAGAAAGTGAATGCATGCTTCAAAGTAAAATTGGCAACGCATGTAGTAAAATTTGTTAAATTCTTCGTAATTACTTGTAGTCATTCGCTTGAAATGGATATGCTGAAAATAAATGTACGCTGAGCAGGTACCAATATATTGCATTTGACAAGAAAAAACTCCAAATTATAGTTTAGTTTAGTGTTAAATATGTTAGTAAACAAGACATACATTTATATTTTTTTTCACTGCAAGATTCAAGACAAACCACAAAATGTGTACAGATTTCTAACGCATTGACATGTTTTTGCCTCACAACAAAGACTTAGAGAATGTACACTCCAGGGAAATCAGCATTTGTCCTGAGTCCTGACTTTCTTTGTAAGAATATCGGTGGCAAGTCACGTTGTAGTTGCATTTTTTGACAGATCTTCATTTTTGAACCGCAACTAATCTATCAACAGTAAAGAAAGATCGATGAGGAAGATCGATGGTTCAATACGATAAATCTCAGAAAAACTTGACAACCTAAATTTATAGTAATTACACTACCATTGCGATTCGTTGTATTCTCTACTGTTCACCTTGAAGTTGAAGTTGCATAGTTTACGTTGACAGAATTCAGAGTGGGAAATACTCGACAACAAATACTCGCCCGTATTTACAATTTACTTTCACAGAGTGAAAAGACAAACGCTTTAAGCAACACTTTGTATTAACAATTGGTTTAGATTTTCTAAAAAAGTCGGCAAAAACTATATTTTGAGTAGAACAATAGCTACACTAACATGCACATCTTACTCGTAAAAAGGTTTGTTTATCTATCCTCTCTGATTTTAATGTTCGGTAAATTATGTAGCACATTAACATTTAAAAAACACATTTAATTGTTTACACATATACATATATGCTACAATATATCAAAATTGCTTTATCTTTGTTTTTCTCAGTTGAAAAACTTTGCCTTTTTATATGCCCTTGGCATTTTTTATACAAAGAGAAAGGAAATGTACACATTTCTTCCCTGGGTCCTCATTGAAAAGTAAAAATTTCATTTGTATTTGAACTTTCTTTCACGTTGTAATATTTTTCAATCTACTAAAACCCTTACATATATGACATTTTCCTAGATTACATTTGTACCTTGTTTGTATATCAGAACAAATTGGACAGAAAAGTATTTTTTTTAATAAAAAAGACCAAATACTTTTCATGTCATCGTGCTTGGGTACATCATTATAGCAAACAAAGTTGTTATTGTTTTATTACAAAAGATGAAAATCGGAACGTCAACATGCCGCTCTGAACTGAACTGAAGTAGTTATCCCGTTATCAAAAAGGTTACAGTTTTCGCGACAAATTTCAGGAAATACACTCGAACTTTCTTTTACAGACAGAGAGTCAACGGGAAAGAAAACTTACTGTTCTGTGATGATGATCTGTTCAAATAAAAGACACAATATTCCACCAACATTTCACTTTCTCCAAGCTTTCCCTTTAACCCTTTGTTATCTACTTTGTGTTTCCTTTGTGATGGTCTCAAGTGCGAACGAACATGTATTATTAATATTGCGGAGAGAACTTTTCTTTGTTTTCCTAAATTTCGTCTTCAAAATAACAACATGTACAATTTTCCCAGAATCGAAAAGGTGAAAGTGGTATGGAAGTATACAATATTTATAACGAACTCTCATTTGTTTACAGACACATGCCCCATACAATTTAGTAAGGACTTTCTCTCGAGTTGATGTAAATAAGAGGTTCCAATTCCCAATATATTTGGTGCAAATTTGGAGGTGATTGTCCTCGCAAAACTCGAACTCATAACCCAGCTGTGTACACACAAAAAAGAATAGGGTAGAAAATTGTATGGATATTAAAAATTGTGCTAAAATGCTATATCATACAAATGTCTACATTGGGATCTCATATTACGGTGCGGTCCCAGTGCAGCTTCCTGTTTATACAACATTGGGAATAAGATGTGTATCTGTCGGATTAGCATATTAAAGTACTTTCTAAATTTAGATCCATAATACGTATAGAGCCACAGGTACACATGCTTATTTGTACTGATTGCTTGTAGGGAGTAGTAGCTCTGGAGTGGAGTAAATCCTTCCTTTTGTGATTGTCAGTCATAAAAAAGGATATTGATATTATGTAACTAGTAAGTAGCAAATCCTTTAAGTTTGCTTTCTACATATGTACAGCGTGTATATTAATGCACACATATAATAATGATTGAATAAATGTTAGGGAAATACTGAACTCATAATATTCATAAATACTTCCTTTTGTGAAACTATTTATTAAATGTAATAATTCTATTCACATTTACGAACTAGTTTTTTATGCTGTGTGTTGCACAAGGATAAATGAGAACAAAATTCCTCTTGAAACTTGAAGAGCCTCATTAAATTGAATAGGATATTGATATTAAAATAATTTTGTTTACAAACAAACGAATGATAGTGTACTTAGGTCTTAGGATTATGTATTCAATCGTTAACCAAATCAAATTACCGATTTTTGAGGGCTGTATAGTTTTCCTGTTGTACGTCACACGTAGCATACTTCAAAGCATACATATACACTGATCATAATCTAATATTTATGATGGGACATGTATATATAGTCGAATTTTAATAGTTGAAAGACAAAGAATTTTGTTTTATTTCAAATCTTTCA
>JAQIWN010004810.1:0-10690 GCA_034699025.1 Entomobrya cf. arborea Gr-Col-00668 | reverse complement strand
GGTGTTCAAAAAGGTTTCTGAAACAGATTTTTATGTCCAATTCCATTAGGACAAACTTAGACTTACTTGAATAATACAAAATGATGTTACGGAAAAACCAGTTTGAAAATTGGAATGCTATAAATTAATTAAAGTACCCCGGTTATTTTAAATATAAAAAGACGTTTTTTCGCTTGGAAACAACTTACCTGTACAGGTTATACAACATTTACAGACAATACATATTTTTTACGACCTAAATGCAACATGTATTAAATTGTTATATTTGAATAGAGTCGAAATACTAAGGGACTGGATCATTTCTGCGATTGGTTTTAGGTATAAAACTATACATACGTATTATAACAGTTTGTTCCCAGGTAAAAATAACGTCCTTCAAAGGGTATTTTGACAGGTGTACTATAATAACTGCCTGCACAACACGATTCTCCGAACAGATTTCTGTTTCCCAATAGTCCTTTCACTCAGATTAATTTCCTTCGAAATTTATTCTTCAAAAAAACGTCATACCCAACATACATTGAAGTATCCAAACTTACCACGTACAAAGAATAGGATAAAGATCACGACACGGGCAGCTTAAAACAGCAAATTCTGAGTAAGAAAAACTTATATCATGTTCTAAGTACCATTATGGATTTGTACAATATAAGCTCAGAATATTGAAACCCACTGAATGTAGAACTCATTGTGTAAAAAATGACGATTAGTTTTGCACTTATATTTTTTAAAATATAAGTAGAAAGTTTTTTAAGTTGGGTGTAGGCAAGCAAAGCCCTCATGCCATTTCACATTTTAAGCTTGATTTTCATCACATCATTAACTCAGGTATAGATAGAATTTTTTCCACTCCCTTAGTGTTATAATATTTGTGTAGCATTCAGAATGAAAAGAAAATTCGAGGAAAATCCTCCTGCCAAAGCAAATCCATCCCCAAGTCAGTACCCTTAAGAAAAGATTTGATGGTATGTGTATTCACCTATATAACTAAGCAAACGTCCCATACTATACAATATACTTGCTTTAAATTTTTAAATAACTTTTCAATCAATAAGAGGATTGATATACCGTGAAAAACCCACTTGTCGATAAGATTGAATTTGGGAACGTTGAAAAGTATCCCTATGAGTTTAAGTTTTGAAACATTTGCATAACGATTTATTAAAATTTTTACAGGATGTATTTATCAATTATTTTGGAATTATGATTAATGGTTTTTCAATAATAATTCACATCTGAAAACATGGAAAGAAATAATCATCTTTATAATTCTTTTTTTTAATATGACCTCCATCGTCAATGCCTTCGGACTTTTGTTAGTGTATACACAATAAATAAAATATGTATCGCTTAATGTAGAGTTTTTTATTGAACTGTTGTAATATACTAAAAACTAAACTTTAAATCTCAATGTACGGCAATCCTAAACAAAAAAATTTATGCCGGCACATCGGAATAATATTTTTTTAGTCTGACCAAAGTGGTTTTCAAAAAAAGGAGATCACAACATACTTACATATTTTATGTTGAAAAGATGTGTATTCTAGTCGTGTGTATTTAAAAGTAAATAAGTGTACTTTACCAAAATTTTGAATATATTTTAGTCAAAACAAAGACTAGCACAAGCACCACAACAAAGTTCTAGAAATAATAAAATCTTATTTGTACATACCAAAAGTAGAACAAAAAATAACCTGCCCTTTTGAAAAAAACATGGGTCAACAGAAACACAGAATGCATTTTATTTCATCAGATAATATTTTATTCTAAACATTAGTTTTCTTTTAGCATATCAAAGCAGGAATTTTCGTGGGAAAAAAATTCACGACTAAAACGTCAAAGAATTTATATAACTATAGACTTACTTACGTAAAGAGTTCTTGGGATTAGAATCACACTTTGTGAAAGCGTAATATTTTACAAAGGATCATATATTACGCTATAAGAAGCATCTTTCGATTTCTTTGCTGAAATTGCATAATACGTACTTAAATTGTTGAAATACGAATAATATAACAGATATTCTACTGCTTTTCTGACAAATATTTTTGGATCATCCCACCGGGTTTTATGTCGGCTTTCTTTTGAAATCAAGATGATACAAAAACCTACCTTTTCATAAATACCTACAAGTTTTCCCAAAATGTTGTAAAGCATCTAGAAAATTTAAGAGAACATAATATATATCCACATGTGTATCATTCCATAGTACTAAATTGGCTGTTATTGTGCAAGTTCTTAATCTACTTGCATTTGAGTTACAGCTAAATATCAAGGAAATATGGCAAGATTTATGAGTTGAGTGAAAAAGTATATTTTTTATTGTCAGGTAGTAAGTATTTATTTTATTTATCTATAATTTTTTAGTGAGTATAATTAGAAATATTGTATACCCCTACTATACTTGTATAGTATCTGTACTATAAAAGTTAGAACTATACCATAGTTACGGAGTTGCCGCAAGACAAATTACATTTCTCCTGGGTTGTCGGGAATGCAAGACCTTTACAGTCGAATTTGCTTTTTGGATGTTCTGGAGAATCTGGTAGCAATGCACTTCTACCAGTATTCCGATAGCTATGATGGTAAACAACACTGTTGTTCCTAGTATTAAGAACAATTCGACCAGATGAGTTGGATGCTGTTGACATGACAGAATTTCTAGAAGGCGACACCGGTAAATTGGCCCTATTGCTGGTATTAACAATATCTTCACAAGGTGAAAGTTGAGATGGGCTGTTGATGATTTGGCAAGAACTCTGATGACAAGGGTGACCAATAATGCCACCACGGTGATTCAAACATTGAATGGATGAAAGCTGAGGAGTGTTTATGGCAGGAATAGCTCGACATCTAAAACTTCTAGAATTTACAGCTTGTTCTACTAAAAGACTTGAATTCGCGGAACCAGTATGTCGTCTACTTTGTCGAGTTGAGTGGCGTCTTATAGAATTTGCACTTCTACGTGCTCTAAATCGGCGATAAAGGCGAAGAAAAGCTGCACAAACATCTTTGCTCATGTAACAGTACACTATTGAAACGAAAATACCCTGAAAAAAAATATTAGAAAAATAAAAATCAGGCCATTTTTCATGTAAGCATTACAGTTTATTTAGTTTAGGTAATTTTCTAAAAGTCAGTCTACTTACCTGTGTGGATCCAAAAAATGTATTTAGGATAACAAAGTACTTGTGCAAATCACCCCCAGGATTATATAGAAATAAAAGATTGTTAATTCCGAGAAGAGGAAAGAGAAATATTGTGGCTTTAGCTGCACGTCTGTAAATTTGTAATCGAAATAAAACTCGGACATACCCTTTGCAGACATAAGTGATTGCGATGGTAAGTTGGTTTTATTGACGTATAATTACCTGAATTGTAAAACATCGGAACTTGGCCCTGGCATATGGACTTTGGTCAGCATAACCCTCAAAATGTTTATGAGAAACAGAAAATTGACCTGCAGTAGTAAAAATCTAAACGTTTATTTTTGTACTTTTATTAAGCTAATATTGCTTTCAACTTACAATCAAGGCTAATATTATTGGACAAATTATAAGCCATATTTCATTCATTTCAGCGTATCCACTCCAACAATGCACGTCATGATTATGGTACATAATTGTCGACCAAATAGTCATCAGAAGTGAAGGTAGGACTAATTTTTTTTTAAAAAATCAACAATTTAAAACAAATGATATCTT
The DNA here is from genome assembly GCA_034699025.1 of Entomobrya cf. arborea Gr-Col-00668. Classification (NCBI taxonomy): domain Eukaryota; kingdom Metazoa; phylum Arthropoda; class Collembola; order Entomobryomorpha; family Entomobryidae; genus Entomobrya; species Entomobrya cf. arborea Gr-Col-00668. Next base: position 6,986 of record JAQIWN010004810.1, on the reverse strand, counting down.
AAATGTACGTAAATTAACACAAATAGTAACGATTTCCCTTACACCATCCAATTGTATAGTATACTTTAAAAGGAGTTCGTCCATGAAACACATTTGTTGTAAGTTTTCCATTGATATAAATACCCTGAATGAACATCCAGTTTATGGATGTCAGCGTAGCATAAAGATAAATGATGAGAACTCCTTTGCAAAGCATATCCTGTAAAGATAATATAATTATATTAGTTTTAAAAGGATTTCCTTTGGGTAATCAACACAGTTTTGTTTAGCAAAATTATTACAAAATCTCTGTAGTTTGTTGTGTGTTTTAGGATAAATGGCTCTGTAATTATGAAAAGCATAATGTATCGGAGCATCAATGCTGCCATAAGATGGATATGCATGGTTATTCGGTCACACCATAGAACCCTAGAAAATGGAATGTTTTAGTGAAGAACAAAGTTTGTATTGAATGATCGTCAATAGCATATTTACTTGATTTATTTTAGGTGACATTTTAAAACGTACCTAAAGTAGTAAAAAATCATGATTGATGTTGATATGCAAATGAGGGAAAGTATTGACCCAATAAACAGTATGTATTGTACCATGGTAACAATCTTTTTTTCTTCAACCTACAAAACATGAGTGTGATTATAGTTATTGGATGTTTCAATAAAATGATTTTTGTTTTTTTATTTTCATTACTTGTTTCTCAACAGCATCTACAAATGCGTCGTACGAGTCTGCACACTCTGTATAATTTGTCCAGTTGCCCCATAACCAACTACCGTTTGCCAGACATACTCTGTAACCATGGCCTGTAATTAATTAAATTACACGAAACACTTTGTAAGTTGAGTATGTCATGTAGTTTCTTTAGAATATTCAACATTAGCTGAACATTCAGTTTTTGTAAATTTCTTTATAAGTTACAACCTTCCAAGTGTGGGGCATATAAAGGTTGTGTTTCAGTAAAAGCATCTACACAAGTTCGATTTACAGTTGAATCAATTGAAGTAGGCGGCCAGCAGTAAACATTATCCCAGGTTGCGTTACAGTAAGTACCTTAAAAATAGTAATTTAATTGCAAAATTTATAATTACATATGATCAACAAACATAATTCTAAATCATATACTTTGCAGATCAAACAAATATTTATAATAATAGAATAAGGATACTATTTTTCAAGGAACAAGTTCGGCTTGGTAATTTAATATACAAATATTTTTTACAAATTGATTTATCAAAGATATTTGATTGTTTGTCTTCAATTTTAATTTTGATATCACACCTGTTTTAAAAGATAGTATATATCCATATTTTAGTTTATTATTCAAATATAAGCTTACCTTCCCGCAAATCGTTTTGGGTAACAAGCCACGAATTGAGCAAACACCTAATCCCGGGTTCACTATCTCTCACATTTTCCAACTCAGATTTTTGCCAGTTGTTCAAAAACTTGTTTGAAATTTCTAGCCAGCTGTCCGTGTCGTTGGCATCAAAAGTACCAGATCTATTTGACAGCAGTAGTTGATTTACTATCAAACTTATTTCAGATTCTGACACATTTTTTCGTTCTGTAAAATATTCTTTATCAAGCTTATCATTTTCCGCGGCAAAAAATTGGTCGCTCTCTAGCTCTCTCAAAATCTCCCCACCATCAGTTGATACCGCCCAACTCATTATTCTTTTCAGGTTGCACAAATTTGCAAACTTTATTTCTTTAGAATTGAATACTTTCACCTTTTTGTAATATATTTTCACTTTAAGCTTTTACTCACTGAAGCACGGAAAAAAACACTCGTTTAAGTTCTTATCCGTGCAACGTATGAAGTAGTAATTTGCTCAGTTTGAAAGTCAAACAACATTTTGTAAACCAAACTTTTAAACAACAGATATTGCGTGGGAGTAAATCATGATATTGATGAAACAGGCGTTGCGCATCTGCACCGCGTAATTTATTTCTTTTGCTAGTTAACCCCGCTGCAATGCCAAATGATTTATATACATCACAATAAACCTTGTTTATGGCAAACAGGCCGTAATACCACTTTATCGTAGCAAAGCTGTCACATTTTGCAAGTTCAAACGTTTGATACTGCCACAATTTTCGATTTTATTGGTTCAAAATAGATTTTTAATGAAGAAGGAACACCATCTAATCAGAAATACCTTTACGAATGAAGTATACTTTGAAATGTTTTATTTTAAGATACAATTTCAAGTTGCCCCAACTGCAAAACCAAAACATAGAGGAATAAGAGAAAGCAGTGAAAGCAAACACAAGTATATAATAAGCAAGTATAGAGGTTTTTCGTAGCTACTGTGTACGGAGTGAGACCCCAACTCCAAATGAAGCTTTCCGCTTTGTGGCATCCGGTTTTCTGTATTAATCCTAATGGGAATCTATAAGCTCCTGTGAAATGTAAGCTCAGCTTCATAAACTTGATAACTTGAAACTGTATGATTTACAAAGTCAATCAAATGTCATGGAAACACAAAATAAATGTAAACGTATAAGCATGTAAGTCATAGTCATGTAGTCATAACGAGCTTTTACCTAATTGTTGAAACTATTCATAAACCTTCGGTCTTCTCAATGAAGACAAACTATCGTATTTAGACAAACGTATAAGCATAGTTTAATTCTTTTAAAGTCTAAGATAATTAGAAAAGGTGATATCATTGACTGTAATAGCAAAAAATTAGCTTTCGCTCACACAATTTTGTTCGAATTTTGATAGGTAGACTTTATTTAAGATTTTTTAAAGGAGAGTTTTCCACCTTAGTTAGGATTCTTTTACGAGCATTTTAATTCATGATGTTCTAATGAGTTTTTGTTCATAAACAACTAGTCTTCCTTTAATTCCTTTTAGTTGTCGTTCAATCATTACCGCAAAAATCAACAAAGTTAAGTTTGAAAAGAGCTTTGGTCTTTTCTAAAACAGTATCATGGATTAAAAACATCTGTTTTAGAATGATTCAAGAAATATCTTTGATGTTTACACTTTTAGCTAAGTTTATAAAATCACAAGCCATTCTTTCCCGGAATCTAATGAAACTTTAAAGTTAAAAAGAAAACGTCTAATTTATTAGGGGCTCATTGAATATCATTGGAAGTTTTGGGTAGTTTTTGTTTTACGTTTTATATAAACAGTGTTTAGAAAAGTTTTCTGGCTTTGAAAATACTTCTTGGGGTGAAAGGAAGGTAAAAGGGCATATAAAATAATCAAAGCACTATTTTTTAAAGTATTTTTTTTTCGGTTTCTACCACGTGTGATTTGAAATTCACTTGAAAACTTTAATTTTTATTCCGAAAATAAAAAAAATATTTTAGTAAAATGATTTCCACCAAACATTTTGGACTGCCTTGAATCCATTCGCTAGGCACAACAGACACAGAAACAATTCAGCTGGAAAAGCCATTGATGAATGGAAAAAACTTTATTTTTGGAAGCATTTTTGATGACTTGAGAACTATAAGTAATTAAGGTATGTTGCTGGTTAGACAATTGAGATGCAACAATAAAAATACCATAAAAATTGATGTACCAATATAGACTATTCTTGGATATGGTTTAAGGACTATAGTTTCTGCTTAAAAAACACAACAGTTGCCAAAAAATGTTGCGTAGGTATCAGATTATTTTTGTATTACTAGGCGAACTCTAAATTCAACTCGCACAGCTATTATCGGGATGGAGAAAGCTTCAAACAAGCAAACGTTTGTGAAGTGAAAGCTCAACTGTCACTGTTATGTTAACGTTCTTTATGCTGCTCACTATCGAAAGTTTTAATTATACTTTGAGGTGAAGTCAAGTTCAAAAGCATTGCAAATGAACTTGCTGGAAGCTTGACAAATTCAAGCACAGGCTTTCTGCTGTCCAGATTTGATAAAAGGTGAAGGCTATGTAGGCATGTATAAATGAGAATGATGATGGTTTGGCTTTATTGATGAGATGCAAATTAGAAAATTTTTGCGTCTGGCTTAGGGATTATTTAAGTGCATTGAATAGTTACTGCAAGCTTTTTTCCTAGCGTGTGCGTATTGAGCTAATGAGCAAATTTTCAAACCGAAATGTTCAACAATTTTACCAATGGCAGTGTAGAAGTTTTCATTACTCTTCATAATCTCTAACACAGTTACAAAATGCAATAGTGTATTTGTTTCAGGTCATTATCGTCTTTGTATGTACTGCCCCAAATCCATGTACCGATTCCGGTTTATCCTGTAGACATGACATCCAATACAATTAACCACGTGTACCGCATTATTACTTGAAATTGACCTAATATATCAATGTTCAAATCTTGTAAAATCTATTCCAGCTACAACTCGAAACTAAATTTGCTCACAAGTTGTACATTGTGCAATCGTTATACAATTTACAATTCAACTACAATTTTTTTTTAGATAACAGAGTTTTTCGGGGCCTTGTCATTTTATTTACTTTAGCAATTGTGACATTTGGGTAACCATTATAGCAAATTTATTAATACACAATGTAGTGTGATTAGAATATAATAAGGTTTTGAGGCCAAGCAAAATTACCAAAAAGAAATAAAAAAGCTTTCACACCTGAAACGATTGTTTTTACTCTATTTATTCGTGGATTGCAAATTAAAATAGGTTTTGCGGCAAAATTATTAATCACAATACGTTTTATTCTCACATGTTTACACAACAGTAAGTATAATTTGCATGCTTAACCATTAAACTAGTTTCAAATGGTGTATTTGTGATCTGTAAACACAATTCTAAAACTAGAGCTCTTGGACATTGCATTGTTTACTCATATTTTGAATGGTTAGGCAAAAACAATGAAGGGGTTTATTTGGAAAAGATAGTGGAAGGAAAAGTAGGTGGTGGAGGTGACCTCCTTGGAAATCATTTCTGGAGAAAATAATGAAAAATTAGGCAGCTTAATAAGGCGCTGGTACGTTTGTAAAGATAGATTCTATCTAAAATCCCCAATACAACATTCGTCAGAATTAGTTTCAAGTTAGTCCGTCCATCGTTTGCCCAGCTTTCAATTTGCATCAGGGCGGTGGTTTCTTCTTTTATGCAAATCATTGTAATTCACGAAAGTAGTTTCATTTTCTAATTATCTGATGTTTTTTTAAGACAAAATGCATTAAACTAACTAGTGAATTGTATTGATATTGATTAGATTAGAGGCAAGTAAATGTTTTGAAAGACCTAATTGTATAAATTCATAAATATTTCATTTAAATTGAATTGTTAGCATCACATGACAGGCAGTTGTCAGCAAACATGTGCATTTGGGAAAATGGTAATTAACTTCTTCATCAGCATTAAAAACTGTCTTAGATCATTTATTTTTCAATAGTTAAGTTAATAGACTAAACTTAACCTTGCATTGTAAGAACTGTTTGACTTAAAGTTAAATAAAAAACATTTTGTTGAACTTGAGTTTCACTTGACTGCTTTAAGAATTTGTAATAGGTTTTGGGGTTAAGAAACAGTATAAAAATATTTTTGTTTGTGCTCCAATTATATTAAATGCTCGACCATAAATATCAAACTGGAAATTTCATAGTGATAAATGTTAAGCATGATTTTTAAACTTATGAATGGAATAATGTAAGTATAATTAAATATATGTTTGTTAAAAATAGCCCTAGTGGCGTAGCTTTGCGATCGGCACATTAGACACGTCATTCGACTCTATTAAGTTCCTTCTCATGAATTTGCTATATCTAGTACAGTTTTGTAATGAAATTGTCAACTTGCATGCTTTAATAACAAAATGTTTAGGCATACAAACAAAGTTTAAAAAATTCCAGTGAAAATATTTCATTTCGCTTTCAGATCACAAATGCTCCATAAACGTAAGCAGTACGTTAACCGTACGGTAGTTACGCAGCAGTCAGCGTGCATGTGCCGGATGTTTCAATAAGCACTTATTTTACAAGCCAATCTTGACATTTGATTCTCAACTTGGCTCAATGAAAGCTTTAAATGGAAGGATAGGTGGACAATTACGATGTGCTTTTTATTTTACTAAAATGGATTTACTTTTTTTTCAGTACAATTTTAAAAAAATCTTTCTAAAGTACTTGTGATTGAAATGTTGGCAAAATTTCTCTAATACATTTTAATATTTTCTAAACAAGTATATTACAGTGAACATGCAAATTGAAAACTTTAGTTCATAAGTCTCCTGTACGAAACTTTATTTTAAGCAACACCAAAGACCAACGGAAATAATATTTCCTTATACTAATGCATTGTACATTTCGAACAAAATCGTGTCCGACATTCTTTATCCAGTCGCTTTGGGAGACCTACATGTTTATGTAAATGTGCATAGGTTTGAACGATTCAAACTTGAAAAATAGTATTTCATTCCAATTGTTTTTTCACGCATAAAATTCCTTCAAGTTTTATGAGCTCATGGTCAATTATATTATCATAACAAGTTCTGGCAGGAAAAAAATACTCCCAATTTTGTTAATCATACGTAGCCATTAATACATAAAATATTGACAAAAATAATGTATAATTTTCGTGGAGTCTTACTTGAAATTTATATATGTTGATGTTACGCAAATCACGCAAAAATTCTGGAATCAACTTGTCGTTTTTTTTGGTTGGTTCGTATGTTTTGTGGCAAAGCGTGTCACAGACATAAGTGAATCATGTAATTGACTTTCTGTTTGGTGTTTCAGGTCTTGACATTCATTAAGTTTAGTGTTTTACGCAATGTAAATGTTTAATTTACATAATATGCTGCAATGGATGTTCTGACTCGATATGTAATTGTCTGAAGCTTTTTATTTCTAAACATGTTTTCATCTGCAAGGTCTCAGACATTTGATTTTAAGCCGACACTACTATAAAATAAATGAAAGCACATTTCCTGGACTCCGTTTTATTAGTTTTTTCTTCAAAAAAAAGTTGCCATTACAATGATTATATGTGTATATACACAAGCGTCAATTTAAAATGTTCTCAGAAAATATTTTTATCTCATCAGT
>JAQIWN010004809.1:0-10691 GCA_034699025.1 Entomobrya cf. arborea Gr-Col-00668 | reverse complement strand
TTCGGTCCAGTTCTATGAAAATTTCAAATAAAAATAAGTCAGCAATCAGGTTACAAGGCAAGTAAAATATTGGCCTCGAGTGCTACTTAAAATCTCCTTTACCCTTTTTGGTTCATTTTCAATAAAGAATGACTTCCCATCAACATTGGCAACGAAAACTACATTTAGACTGATGCCTCCAAAATTTGTTTGAAAATTAAGCCTTTAATTGGATAGATTAACTTTAAAAAAATTATTACCAAGTAACCTTACCGCCAATACTGGCGTTGCTCACATCAGGTGTTAAACTGGCTGCAAAAGCGACCGTAAAAACACCAAGTAAATAAAGAAGGTTAAACATTTTGTTATTAATTCAGGACAAAAAAAAAACTGTTAAAATAAGCTTTGAACTATATGCACAAATTATAACAAACTACACTACTTTTTACAGTAATTACTTATCGATTTACAATTATGCAAGAAACCGAAGTTTGCTATTAAGTATTTTATTTATCGCGATCGTGATTAAATTTAAATAAATTTGTTGACATGATGCAATAATGTTATCGTGTTACATGAATTATATAACTTATCAGTAAATCATTCATATCTTGGTACGATTGTGTAAAATAACCAGTCCACTTGGAAATGATGTATCTACATATGCTCAAAGATTATTAAATAATATGCATTGTCTGTCTGTCACGTACTAATTATTTCTTCTTTTTGCGCACGTACTAAAACTTTAAGTTTATAAGTATCCAAAGAAAACCCTGCAATTATGTATCACTGCATGTCATGAATTATCAGTACTTAAACTAGTTATGTATGTCTGCTTTTTTTTTGTCTTGAAACAAAACGAAGTCGTTTCGTTATTTTAATTTACATTGGTAAACAATAAAGTTATGGTAAATTAGATTGTTTTAGATTATTTTTGTGGCAGTATCATTTGGGTGAAAGTTATAACTAACTTCCCAAACTTTAATAAATCATTATTTTGTTTTTCGTTATTTTACATCAATTTTGGCTACTTTTTAGTTTCAAACGTAACACATGCAAGTTGTTAACATAAATGCTTACCAGAATGCCAAAGAAAAACTGCATAAAAGTAATTAGAAACCTTCTTATTCATAGTTCAATAATCTTAGAATACTCTTTGGAGGTTTTCAGTTATTTCCTTTGTATTTAAGTCCAAATTATTGCTTAGATTTTTGCTACGAAGGTCAAAATTTTTAGAAATTGATGGCAAACCAGCAATCGCATCGAAAAATTCATCGAAAATAGCATGAGGTCGACGGTTTGGGAGACGCCATTTGAAACCTGATCTAGATTATATTGTATCGATCCTACAATACATAGCACAAAAAACTGAATTAAAAAAACCTTGAAAATGATAATTTAATGGGCAAAGCGCAGAACTAATGAAATTACTTCTTTTCAAATCGATATTGATTTCGGGTACAACTTGGAATTATTTTTTGGGTAATTATTTGTTATCATCAACTCAAATATTAAACGACAATTTCAGCAACCGCGTAAATCCAATATGTATACATGGAAAGAAAAAAAATCAATTGCCAAAAATCGAATATGCTCCTTGGTTTACTGTTTTTATTGGAGAACAAAATTTGGTAGCAATATTATTAATGATAGGAAAATTCTATTGCTATGCTCAAACATCACGTAGGAGCGGAAGTTTTATTCGTTTGATAAATATATTTTGTTAGTATTATTGTAAAACAATTCTTAAACTATGGCTTTTTAGTATCATTCATATATTATTATTAAATATTCGTTAAATTGCCATTTCTATATGATCACATAACTATATACAATGCTTACCACAATACAATACTGTTGATAGCAGATTTTAAAAATGTATAGGACCATTTTTAATAATTGCTAGTCCCTTTTGAAATAAAAACATATACACACATTTTCAAAACAGAGCTTTTTCAAGAAGCGTAAATATATTTAAATACAGCTGTAGTAATTATTTCTCCCAAAGAATGCGTAGCCACAAGCAACTATAAATTTATGATATAATTATCGATTGTATTTGTAGCTAAAACTTTACAGTCTAAGACCTTTGATTATTTGCATCGAGAAAAACATTTCATGAACCTTTGTGTTGTCGCATAACTAAAAGCATATGAATAACTTCGTCTGAAACAAACTTTAAAAAAATCAAAAATGTAATGGACTCAAAGTACAGTATTCGACCTAAGTATATTCGCATTTCCATGAGAGCCAACAAAGCCATCTTTCTTTTCTTCCTGTAAATCGTCTCTTTTACAATCTGATTTCTCCATAACAGATTTTTCACTTGAGTCGACGTATCACGTAAACGGCCGCCGTAATCAATAAGAAACTGATATCCAAATAAAAGAAGGAATGAGGCAGCTACGCAATTAAACCAGAAAGGTCCGGGTGATTCAAAATGTCTAAGAATATGTGTCAATAGCATAAGTAGTAATAAGCCTCCTCCAAAAACAAATGTTGGTATCATGCGTGGCGAACAATATTCGTTTATCCTTCCACAAAGTACTTGTTGTTCTCGATACAGCCGTAGTACATAGTCGAAACTAATTCCAAGTTTTATCTTTTCCCTAAAAATTAAGCAATGTGAAACCATCCTCCCTATAATAAGAGACAAAGTAGCTGCGATGAGAATCATCATCATCGCCTGTTCTGTTTGTTTATTTTTTACCAGTAGTAGCAAATTATTACTTTTTCTTTCTGGTGGCGTTGGAGTTAGACCAGTCGACTTAGTCGACTGGCTTTTATGCTCGTATTATTATGATGAAAGTAAAGGCAACAGATAGTTTTGATTTACCTTAATAGAATAAGCCATATATGTGCTAGTGGAAGTGATGAACCAACTGTTATCATACCTAGCATCGATCCAAATATTGCAAAACATGAAAAATAAAAGTCTACTACGGTGTAAAATATAGCAACAGGCCAAAAATCGTATACGTGTGAAGATAAATATTTGGAAGGCCAGTATTGTGGACTATGTCTGTTTTGCAGATGTATGATGAGTGGTAAAACAGGCTGAAAGTGAGTAAATACTACGCAGATTCCTACGAAAGAAACCAGATGGCAAATTGTATTGCTGGTGTGATGTTGCACGTCTAAAAATATAATGGTGCATCTGGCTGCAATTAATATAAAAATATTTGTCTCACATCACATCTTTTTTTACTTTTGCATATCCAAATAAATATTTATGGGTTTTAAAGTAAGGCTTACCTTCATATCTTCGCAACACGTGTAAAATTGTGTTTAGAAAGTTACAAAATTCACGTGGATTTGATACAATACCAATAAATATAATGCCTGCTAATGTCCTAGAAATAAAATGAGCATAAAAATCTAGCTTTTGGGTATTGCTAAAGAATATGCTAGTGGTAACTTCATTCGATACTGAAGCCATGTAGACTATATCCAAGGTGTAAACCACACATATCAGGTATAACCACGCCATTCTAGCACTGCTTTGCAATACTTTGTAAATTTTGTGCCGGTTGTCATAGAAAATTGGGTAAATTCCGCAAACGTTTCCCGTTTTTATGAGGCGACTCATGTAATTTTCCCATTTAGAAATTGAAATTTCCAGATTGTGCCAATGATTTTGGATAAAATCTGGCAAAGGTTTATTGGCAATCCACATTTTTAAGATGTAGGGAAACTGTTTTATGATTTTATTCTGAAAATATTTTGACGACTTTTTCCGTAAAGTTATTGTGTTAACCACGTTTAAATGAAGTTTGTACAAGTTAGGTAAAACTTTTCTAGGTAATAGAAAAGCTAAAAAATAACCACGACGCTTTTGCGTAGAAAATTAAAGAAGCAATAAATTGACGAGTTCAAAAATAGCATAAACCAATTGTTTGTCAAGATACCAATTTTAGATTACACAAATATCAAAAAAACTTGTTATTTTATAATTCATATATTTTCTCATTAGGAAGTGATATGACATTATTTTTGCCATACAATTATTGGTAACGAATCAGCTAGGAATACACAAGTTCTACCATAAATCTTTTCAGTTCAAATGTTTTCTTTTCGTCAAAAATTAACGGAAATATGATTACATTAGCAAAAGTAGCAGCATATAGCACACATTAAATTTGTGTGACGTTTAAAATGAGCCCAAATAAACTTGGCACAAATCCTTTTGTATTAAATTCAGACCTACATACAACGTCAAAAGAACAGTTTAAATTTAAATCATAACTGGGGTTTCAAAAGTATGGTTATGGTTATTATACAGATATAATTGTAATAAATTTAATAAAATCGATGCATAAAATTATTTAAAAAGCAGTAACAGGAAGGCTGTGTGGTAAGGAAAATATTACGATCTAATTACTATGCAAGAATTTCAGGAAGTGTATCTTAATAGAATAAAGCGGGACGCAATAATACAGTCGACTATGTCTTAGTTGATCTTATGCAGACGAATTTTTTCAGTCAAACTTTTTTTATTGTCGAATTTTACATATACGACTGCTACATAGTTGACTTTTTTAGTCGATTTTTAAGTAGATTGTTGATCTTTTCTAGTGAACCTGAAACACAAATTCAAGTTCTGCTTAATTTCATTAATAATGTTTGAGTAAAAACACTTTGCAACTCATTTGGTTATTTGCAACTCGCAGGTACATAAAAACTAAATTTGTATTAACAATTTTCCGTTTTCACCATAATTTGCATCGACATTCACAGTAAACTGACTGTCTTTCTTTTCTTTGAAGGCTCCAGTAAAGCTAACAATGAAAGAAGGATAGTAAAATTCTTATACTATCCTTCTTCTTTCATGAAACCAATCAAAGTGATAAATAACCTATTTAAATAATCAAAAATTATCAGCCCAAAACGAGTAGAAATCAGAAGCAAACATTTACGAAAGAATCTTAATTAATTTGTGATATTATACATGCATAACTGTTTACATTAGTTTTTTTGTTAAGTTTATGATTGATGATTTTATTAGGTATTGTTTTATACCAACAACGAGGAAACTATAAAAAGTATTTCGACAATACTCTTGAGTTCGACTAATAAAAGACTACAAATAAAGTTCATATACTAAGGCTATGCAATAAGACTAACTCGACTGTATTATACCGATTTGTATGACACCGACAATTACGGACTGATATTTTAAAACTGTAATTTAGTGTTCCAGTATAATACAAAAAATATGGTTTGAAGAATAAAAGCGAACCTGATCACAGCAAGATAAGAAATTATAAGAACAACGAATATTGAGGCCTTGACGCACATGACTTTATCCGGAGATATATAGAATTATAATTGGTAGCATTAATTGGTTCTAATGCTAAGAGCTAAGAGACGAATATTTATGTAAATCCCCAAAATATTAGCTATCAAATATTTGACGTGGTAAGCGTTGGTAATGCAGTTTACGGCAATTGCGATGCCAGCACGTGTATTGTACTAGTTAGCACTTTGGAAGTTACTTCCTAGAAATGCAGATGTTTTCCATCTATTAAATAAAAGTAATACATCTACCTCACAGATATTAGTTCTATCAACAGTCTCAGTAAAATATGTAAGTTTAGTAAACGATAAATGATAACTAGTCGTTAAAATGTAAAACAATTGTTGTTCGTTTAATTTTCATAATTAAAAAGCTCTATTATTTTTAGTGAAATTCTTAATGAGATTGCGATAAGCAACGTTGGACTATTTAATCCCACACAGTTGTTTAGTATAAAGGTGAGCTCAAAGCTTAAAGTATCGAATTTTCGTGTTGTTTCAGTTCGTTAAAAAAAATACAAAATGACAAAAGTTCTTCTATTATGGAGTACACTCCTTCTAATTTCCACAGTTTGGTGTCATAGTAATCAGGAAGATGCTCGGAAATATTTGGACGAGCTGGAGTCTCGTTACTCAGAAGCCTGTAATAAAGCAGCAGTTGCTTCTTTTAGCTTCCGGATAAATATCACTGATCAAGGAAAGGAAGCTTCTGTAAGCCAATATTAAAGGTGTTAATACTTTTACGAAAACTATTTGTTTTCAATTTATCTGATAATATTTTTTTGAATTAGGAAAAAGCAGAGAAAGATTTTTTGAAATTTGAAGCAAGAGTACAGAAAGAAATTCTGGAAAAATTTCCCGACTGGCGAGATTTTAAAGACAAGGATATAAAGCGCCAGTTATTTTTCCTATCCATTAAAGGCCCTGGAACAATGGATCCTGCAAATGTAGCAAAAGTAAGGTTAATTAGTTTTGAATGTATTAATTTTGAAATAGTTTTGTACAATAATTTTACATAAAAATTAGATGGTAGACCTGGGGAGTGAAATGGAACGGGATTTTAGTACTGCAACCGTCTGTAAATATCAAGACCCATCAAATTGTACAGTTCGCTTGGAGCAGATTGAAAAAATCATTGTCGGTAGCCAGGACCCAACAGAACTATTATATTATTTTACAGCTTGGCACGATAAATTGAGTGAGAAAATACCTCCGTCAAAGTATCATCGCTATGTACAATATAATACGGAAATGGCGAAGGGAAACAGTAAGACTGATTATCTAACTCCAAAAAATCCATGAAATTGCACATTAAGTTAGTCTAGTCTGATCGATCTAATTTAAAGAATTTAAGGATATGTGTGAAATGTGGCTGGCTTACTATGACGATGGGTCAGAAGATTATACTGCTGAAAAGTTTGAAAAACAAATTTTACGCCTTTGGGAAGAAATCAAACCAATGTATGAAATTTTGCATGGGTATGTGCGTATGAATCTAAGGAAAAAGCCAGAAAATGAAAAACTCATAGATAAATGTGGTTACATTCCGGTGTACCTCACTGGAAACATGTGGGCAAAAGTATAATTGATCAACATCTAAAATTTACAAAAGATTGAAACTACCATTTTTAGAAATTATCATATTTACTAACACGTTAAATGTTGGCTTTCAATTTTGAAGTCTTGGGGCAAGTTTCAAAATACGCAACCATATCCAGATGTTCCTAATATTGCAGCAAATGAACAATTGGTTAAAAAGGTGTGGCTCAAAAATTTCAAAATCAAATTTTTGTTTAATCTGCTATGATTATACGACGATACGGGTAAAAATAATTATTAATGATAATTTGACAGGGCTTTACTCCACTCAAGATTTTCAAAGCAGCGGAAAGTTTCTTTACTGGATTAGGTCTGCCTCCAATGACAGAAACCTTTTGGGAGAAAAGTTTGTTGGAGCGACCAAATGACGGGAGGCAAGTTATGTGTGCCCAAGCAATGGCTCAAGATTTTTGCCTGGGTGGTAACAGTACAGATTTCAGGTAAATCGTCCACTGCTAAATAACTGTGGTGAATTGTGTTTATAGCATATATATCATATATAAGCAAATATGTTTGTTCTTAAGAATAAAACAGTGTACAGAAGTTAGCATGTACCATTTAGTTTTGGCGCATCACGAAATGGGACATATTGGTAAGTAAGAATGAAAACCAATTTATTTCCCAAATAAGAAATCCCTATTAATATCCCTAAACTAAACTCTATTTTGTATGTTTGTGTCCTCAGTATATTACCAACAATTCGCACATCAGCCATTTATATATCGGCAAGGAGCCAACGTTGGGTTTCATGAAGTACAACATTTTTCTAGAAGCTCAACTGATTTATAAAACTGTAGAACAGTAATTTACTATTGCATTTTCTATTTATGATTTTAGGCTGTGGGTGACGCTATTACTTTATCCTCAGTCACCCCAAAACATTTACAATGCGTGTTAGGATTAGACCTTAAACAGGATCCGTCCATTTGTGACAACGGCAGTGCTCCAAAAACGGGGCCAGTAAAAGTTACGGAGAATGATATGAATTACTTGTACTCGAAAGCACTTAACATTGTACGTACAATTAATTTTTGAGACTATAGTAATTAATCATCATTATTATGACAAACATTGAAGGTTATTATGGGAGATAATTGTATTATCTTTAGTTTTCCTTCATTCCGTTTGCCCTTGCAACGGACGTTTGGCGCTGGGAAGCGTTTGAAGGGAAGCTGACTCCTGATCAATATAACAAGAGGTGGTGGGAAATTCGAAAGGAAATCCAAGGAGTCATTCCAGGAACGGATCGTTTCTCTAACCCTGATTTGTTTGACCCTGCATCAAAATATCATATTAGCGCAGACGTCGAATATTTGCGCTATTTTATTAATGTGATTCTAGAGTTCCAGTTTTATGCGGCTATGTGCATAGCTGCTGGGGAATTTGATCCTAAAAATCCGAATTCAAGGCTCTTACACCAGTGTGATGTATCGGGTAGCAAAAAGGCAGGGACATTATTGTCGTGAGTACATTCATTAGTATTATTTGTGAAAGTGTATTGTTTTTAAAGGAAATCAGTGACGTGTGTGTGTGTATTCTAACTTTATAGGAATATGCTGCAACTGGGAATGTCCAAACCTTGGCCAAAGGCACTAGAAGCTATTGCTGGAACTACAGAAATTTCGATTGAGCCTATGAAAAATTATTTTAAGCCGATTTTAGACTTTATGGAGGAGGAGATGGACAAAAACGGGGAAATTTCTGGATTTGGTGGTATTTGCATTAAGTTTATTACATAAGCTAGCATGATATGATAACCATGCAAAAAATATATAAAGCAAAATACTATTAAGTGTATTTTTACTTACAGAGTCATGTGAAGAAGTCAAAAAAACTAGAGGATTAAATAAATAAGACGCACTATTTTGTTTGTCTAAACTTTACTAATTATCATCTTATTGAACTAAGTATTTTAACAGATAAGTAAGTATTATCAGGGCAGGGAAGAATAGAATTTTATCCGGATTTTCCAATATAAATATTAATTAAATAGATGTTTCCAGACAATTTTGATGCTTTGTTAATGCACGTTGGTGAAAGTATAGAAATAAATAAGAGTAACAAGAGAGAGAACCAGTCGACTTGAGTGGGATCGGAGGACTCCTTGTATATCTTTATTGTCATTGTATGTATCTCGTTATTACCGTACTCATTTACATTTTAATCGTGGTGATGATCTCATCATCATCGTACAACGTAGTTGAGTGCGTTTCATAACATCTTGATCATGGTCACCTGGATGGAATTGTTTATTGCACTAAAGCCTAACTTTACGAAGTTACATTATCGAAATCATGTGCACAGGGCACATGACACAATAAAGCCACGTGTGGTGACTTTATAATCTGAGGTTTTAACCATATGATAGAGATAGAAAAATGAAAATTGACCTTACACTATTTTTGAATCAACTATAGACATTGGCGTGAAAGCAACTGTGAAATAAATGTAGGTATAAAGTTTGATCATAAGAGTTCTAAAGCATGTTGATATGTCAGTTTTTAAACCACGTGACAACTATAATTTACGTATATTGAAATCGATTTAATTGCAGCTATCAAATGTCAGTGTTCCATCAAGTGTAATCTGTTATTGAAATACGTGCATCATGAATTGTTTATATTAGCTCGATCACAACCATTTTCATAACATCTCCACTCTTATTGTTTTAAATGGCAGCAGAAAATCAAAAACAGTTCCCCATAGTTGTCAAAAAATAACATAGACACATTTATTCTCCAACAACATCTATCTACTGTACAAAGGTATTTAATATATTATCACAAATCAAAACGTAAATTGATGACATGATTCAAAAGATTTTCACATACATTTGTGTTCCCGCATAACCAAAACCAGATCAATGCCTTAGTCTAAAATAAACTTAAAGAAAATCAGAAATGCTATAGTTTCAAAATATAAAATCCTACCTATGTATATTCGTATTTCCTTACAAACGCAAACCAGGAAACCTTAAATTGTATAGACTCTTATATATAAATCTGTGGGGACGCATGCAATGTAAACAACTACAGTCTAGTACCACGTGTCTATATAGACACACTTCTTGTCTATATAGAAAATACTAAGGTCTGTACTATATATGCAAGAAACCGTATGCAAATTAATTATCATATCTCAGAGATATCCGCTGATAAGTAAGCGCAACTTAATTAGGAAAACTCTACGTATATACTCCCAATATTCGCAATTAAAACGCTACATTTTTATAACGGGCTACAAATGAATAAGTAGTTACGTTTATTCAGTAGACAACAAAGAATTTACGGGCAACATTGAATTAACAGCCCCGTGGCACTAGTATATTTTAATTGTTGATACACGTTTGTTAAAATTTTTCACAAAAAAATTGTTTATAATGAACATTTTACACGAGATCGTAAAGTGGCAAGTTTTTAATCAACTGCCAAGCTTTCAAGTATAAGCCACACTCTTCATCAGGGCGTATGATAAGAAAATTTGAAATCAAAGTAGCTAAGATTGATAAAATTATTTGTCACATAAATAATTGTAGTCATTGATTTTAGAGATCTACTACTATGTAAGTGGCTGTAGTTGTCGGTGTATTTTATCTTGGTGAATAGAATTTTTTTTAGGATGTGAGCCCAACTAGGATGCGGTTTGTAACCATTATTCTTGTTGGAGATTTTTTTGCGAATCAAACATATATTTAAATGTGCGGAATAGAGTTTATCGTGATTTAAGCCTTTTGTATTCCAAATTTTGATTTTTGCACACAAATATTATGACGATATGCATTTACTTTTTGCTAAACAAGCTTATTGAGTACATTTTTA
>JAQIWN010004808.1:0-10691 GCA_034699025.1 Entomobrya cf. arborea Gr-Col-00668 | reverse complement strand
GTTTGGGGTGTAGTGGGGACAAGCTTGTTGCTAAATCTTCATTTACAAACTCCATTTTCAAATCACGATTCAGGAAACATTTATATTTTAGCTGATAAGAGTGTATTGATGATAGACAAGTGTCATATGTCTTGAATTTCATGAGTAAAATCCCGTTGGTGATCATTTTTGGCTAAAAAATGTTAGTCTTGGTTTGTTCATTTGTCAAACATTCGTGTTTTTGTTTTAATCGGCAGCACAAAGTATCATTTGGGGATATTTGTGTAATCTGTAATCAGATTACTCAGATTACATTATATTTTTTAGTCGTCATGATTACAGATTACTGATTACTTAGATTTTGTTCACGAAAATAGATTACAGATTACTTTGAAGTAATCTGATTACTTAATCAGATTATGTAATTGTAATCAGGGTACAACCCTGCTAATTATTCACACGAATGTATTAGCCACCTAACCGAAGGCACACTATTCTTCGATTTCTCATTTATTACGTCGCTTTACACCAAACATATAGCCTAAATACTTGAAACATGAGTGCCATCACTTATACCCTTTCTACAGGTTCAAGATTTTGTTGAAGGCACATAACAATTTATACAATGCACTGCTACAAACACTACAATATATAACAAAACCTAATATTTTTTATAAAAACTAGGTAGTCAAAATGTATTCCTAAAACAAGCAGCTTTCTGAGGATTACACTGTAAAAAACTTTACTGTAAAAACGAAGTAGCATGTATTGTCTTGTAAAAGTTGAAATACTGTTTTCACAATTAGCTTCAGTTTAAAAAAATGTTCTTATTTGGTACCTTTGTTATATATTATTATCGTTGAGATAAGCTTCACATTCTCTCTGGAAATATTGAATTACAAGAGCTGAATTGAAGCTACATTTCTAATAAATTATGTTGAAAGACAAGCCACACTCATGAGCCATGATGACACAACAAACAAAATTGGAAAGACAAAATGATCCCTTTGTTTTGCAATGATACAGATACATTCAAAAAAGTAGTGAATTCGTTAATAATATCAAAGCAGTAGATCATAATAATTCGCAGATACGCTAGTCAACCATATCTCCTTCCACTTGACGTTCTTTATGAATTGCACTGTTGATAATAATGGTACGATCTGTGTGTAGTGTTTACAAGTACATGACATATTATTAGAGCACAAAATGAGATAGGATTGTGAAACGGCGAAAACTAATAAATGGATTCGTTTGACTGTTGATGTTGCGAATTTCCTGAAAATCATAGTCTAATCTCTCTAGAGAGACATACTCATCTGCGACAGCGATTCCAATGAAAATAAATTGTATCTTTATACTTCATCCCATTTTAACAATCCACGTACGTTATTGTTTTCCTAACTCAAATGAATAATACTTTGCTAAGTTTAGCGCGCAAGTGCTCTTGAAGCGCTTCTCGAAAAAGCAATAAAATAAAACTCGATCACATATCATACTGTTATCTCACAAAGTTTTTTTGCTTATAACATTCTGGAAACTCGTAAAAGCCATCTGAGAAAGTGATACAAAGTCTGCAGATAGACATTAGGTTAGAAATACACACCAGTATTGAAAATGAATAAAGCTTTATATGCCCTCACGGCTAATAGAGGCTACTAGCTGCTCATTCACAATGTTCTCATGAACTTTGAAACTAAGCTTTTTGCGCTTGCTAGTCTTCATCTTTAGTTTATGAAGGAAGAAGAGAGTCTCTTGAATAACATCAAAAGGGGAAGCTGATGATGACTAACAGCCCAAGGGAATTGTAATGATTTGCAGATGATGAGAGATCTCACGTACATGGCATGAAAGTACACATCGTCATTATTTCGCATTATTCATTAGACTTCTTGTTCTGGGTTAGTTGCCCGATTTCCCTTTTTCGGTAATTTTGTTTTTGTGGTGGTGTGAGAGTGGTAGCGGTGCGGGAACTCTCAAAAGTAGCAATGATACAGATTTTCATCGGTTCTCAAAATAGGGAGGTAGAAATGGAGCATATAGTGTAGCTGCACTGAACTGTAATATAGATAGAAAGCTTTAGTTTTTGGGGTTTAGTTTAATGATGTATTACCATATGGGCCATATATTATAAACTAAAAGTAAAGTAAACACTCCTCTTTAGTAAAGTCGTGTGAAGTACCTGGTACTCTAACTCAACTACTAATTAACATTCGAAAAGTCGTTTTTGCTCATTTGCTTCTTTACATTTTTGCAAACACATCTTGATAGTCACATAATATGCAAAGGTATTTTACACCCTTGGAGGAAACACTAATATATGGAGAGCTTGACGTAACGTTATTTGGTTTAGAAATCCATGACAGATTTTTTACACAAAAAGTTGTTGAATGGGGGCTCTTTTCGTTATAGGGAGGTGATGTTAGTAACCTAATGAAAGCGTTTAGCCACATAGTAACAAGGGCTCCTATCCAAAATGCATTTTTTCTGTCAGTTTGTAATATCATTGTTTACACCATTTAACGTTATATGTATGATGATCTTTTCGTTGAGATCGAAGCAAACTATATATTGCACTTTGCAAGCAATTTAGATCTCCGAAATTAAATGTATGTTATTCTTGACACGCAGCGTAGATATTCCACCTTTTTTGTAAATCGAAGCATCTTTCTAAATCCTTTAATGTTATGCTATCAGAACAAACTATTGTAAACTACGAACTTCCCCGTTTTGAATTGTATCTCACGTTATTATTGAAACTACTACCAGTTTTATTACAAAATTTATACAAAGTGATGCCAAGTAATATTCTTGAAAATATAAGCATATTTTTTATATCCACCTATTTTCATTCTCTTCAACGATCCATGCAATAAGTTCACGCGTATTTTCACTAATGGATTCGTGTTGTCGTCAACAATAGAAAGCACCTGTATTTTCCCATGGCTTTGACTCGGGATTCCGAGTTATCTTGCTTGTTCATTCATACAAGTTTATCAAAGTAAGAAAATTGTTTTTCATGAGAAACAAGGCTTTGTCTTCAGTTCTCAATGTGTTGTTGCTTGTTCTCCATTTCTCTCTATCCCTCAATAAAACAACACAATTCAAAGTATATGCACTTGAAAAAGTGTTTTTCGCTCCGCAATATACTAAAAATATATTATTTCTTCCGAATCTACCAGGGCTCGAAAAATGTACACATTCATAGTATGCGTATGATTTATACTTGTATCCATTTTCTCAATAAAACAAGATGCGCAAATAGACGTAAAACATAAAACATCCTACGCTACCCGGAAACATGTACAGCATACAGGTATTTTATAAATAGAAACCGAATTTTTCTCAACTGGGCTCTAGGCACCAAAAGAACCCTCTCAAATGATGAATAAATAGAAACACTGGAGTTTTCCTGGTATGAAAAATGAATCGTTTCAACAGCATCAGAAAATGGGATCTGTTAGAAAAAAGTAAACCATACTTTAATATACCAACCCATACGGATATAGGAAAATACGTAAATAATACACATGGGTTCACATATTAGGAATTAACACAAAGCCCAATAATACTTCATAGCCTATAGTACTTGTAAGATCGTTCGGTGTACGTGAATATGTGTTTAGAACACTACTAGTTAGGTAAACAAACACGCACCCACCCGAAAATCCTTCAATTTTGGCATGGATGAAATGGCGATGAAGGTGAATAGGTAGTTGTTATAAAAAGAACGCATGAAACCGCTGCGGTTACTCTAACAAACAAGAAGAAAAGCTTGTGAAACGAGAACGAGCAGAGAGAAAGAGGCAGAGAAATCAAGCACTAGCTCTTTTATTAAACTTCTTGTCTGTACATCAGGCAGAGTTTTTGTAACGTCTTGATGTAGAAACGGCAATGCTATGAGTACTACTACTGGGAAAAGGAGTAGAGTTATGATGGAGAGGCATAAAATTGGGTATTTGTAAGAGTATTTGTAGAGGTAGAAGAAAAAAACGGAATAACAATAAAAAAGGAAAGTTGAGTCCCTGTAAAGGCTTTTGCAAAGAGATGAAATAAAATATACAGTTTAAAAACTGGAAGAACAGGTACCTTGAATTCTATTTTACCTGTCGTCGCTTCCAAAAAAATACACCGTACTCCTTAGAGTTTTCCTAAACCATTCCTTATATATTCCCTTTATTATTTTGCTTTTTCACTTGAAACTTTTCTTTCAACTCTCTAGATTGTAGCATAACTCTGTATGTTGTAAAATGAGGTGGAGGTAGGAAAATACATACATATTCAGTTTTAGCAGGTTTTTTGGTGACTCCCCGGAGCTAAACATTTTTTCAGTTCGTATAAACATTGAGAAAATGATGGCGTTATAGAGAAGTGGGTAGATGTAGAAAGTGATCCTAAATTGGATTTATTGTCAAGATCGAAGTATATTTGAATGATGAAGATGTTGCTAGCTATTCCTTTCGCCACAAAAAGTGCTTTTTCTTCTAAACTAGTTTATAAAGTAAAATATATATGAACCTAAGTATGTACAATAATGGAAATTTTCTCTTGTAAATATGTATATTCCTGTGGGAATGTGTTATGATATGATATGCTTTTATATTTGATACGTATATGACCATGTATCTCTTCTTTTGTGAAAGGGATCATGTAGAAAAAATTTACTGAAAATTATACTTTGTTTCTTTCTTTTTTTGTCTCTATAATATCAGGTTGATATGATATTTTACTTTCTCCTCTTAGGATCGTTATTGTGTTTATTTATGTAAGTTTCCCACTTTTCTCACCACTCTCACAACACATACGTTTCGTTTCCCCATTCGCAAAATGAGACTAGCAACGTGAAAAGGAAAGTATGTAGTGAAGTGAAAGTGAGGAGGTTATGTATTGTAAAAGCATTGAGCATTTTCCCAATCCACTTTTCTCTTTGAAAGTAAAGTCTACAGTTTATATGGAAAGTGTTTTATTATGTGAGTGCATGTGTACAGTAGCAAGCTCAATTGCCGTTCAGAAGAGTCATCATTAAATTATATACATACATTACATTGCACAAACATATATTTTTGTACTTATCATGATCATGTGTGATGTAATATTCTTTCTCTTACTTTTCCAGGTATTTTCAGAGGCTCGTGTGTATTTTAGTGCTGACGGGAAAGTGTACTCAGGGGATCCTGTTATAGTGAAACCGAAAGAGGACTGTATTTTTGAAGAACCTAGAAACATTACAATAAAGCTCCACCGGAAGATCGCTCAATACGTGAAACTCCAGTTGTTCTGGGCCGCCAAATGGATTCTCATAAGTGAAGTCACCTTTGAAGCACGTAAGTCTGTTTGTGCAAATAGTAAGATGAAAATTTGCTGTTTTAGTGGCTAAAGTGATCATGGTAAAAAGCAAATCCATTAGCAAATGCAACTCTGTGCATATTGCTAGTTTGTGTGAGTAAGAATCATACGTACTTACTTAAATTGGAAATACTTTCGGCTCATAGCATAGCTAGGTGGCAAATTGGACTATGGGAAAATTTCTACATTAATCGAACATTTAATACAGTATATTTATAGGCGTAAATGGACATACATGTAGAAAGGTTTTGCATATAGAAATATATGCATACTTGTTAACAACCATATAAAACTGATTAGATGGCTCTTTATATTTTCTGCATAGGACCACTTGGAAGTCAGAGAACTGTCCACCGTACATTTAGCACAAGTTCTTCTGAAGATGGCTCATTAGCTCAGAGTGATGCGTCAGGGTCGGCTAATCTCGGAAATGGTGTATCCGGTGAAATCACCAGTAAGCAACTTTCCCCAAAAAAATTATACTCAATTACATACCAATTTATTACATCAAAAGAAAACAATGAAAGAGGTTTTCCCTCTAACTATTATTTTTAGCACGACGCAGAGCTTTTATCTGAAATTAAATCTTTTTAATATAATGTTTTTTTTGTTTAATTCTCATTTTAGCGCTTGTGGGTCAACCTTCTTTAAATAGCACGAAATGGAGTCCTGCTACAATAATTATAACTGCTGTCATCAGCTCTGTATTTGCGATAATTATGATTCTTATCATCCTGCTCACCGTGATTCTTGTTCGAAGAAAAGTATTGGGAACTAGAAAAGCTCCAAAAACACCGGAAGGCACACTTTCGTTTGACCACCCTACCGACTTTGGTTATGCATCTCCGGATGAAATTCGCAAATGTAAAATATCAACTAGTGACTACACCGAACCTTTTACAAGTGCACCGGTTGCTGCTGCACCGCCACTAACCACATTTCCCCGGTCCTCTTTCAACCCATCGACAAATGGTGGAGATTCGGGTGTTGGGAGCAATAAACGAATGGCGGATTATTACATTTGCACACTCATTCCAAACGCAAACCAACCGGCTGTTGCAGGTATGTTCGCAGTAATATAATATGATATAGTTTATCCTTCTCTGCTAGTAACATTTAAAATGAAATCAACAATAAGTGCATTTCATAAGAATTTAGAAAAGGCGAGAGGCGAACCTATGTTTGTTGGATGATACAATGTGACTTGACTTACGTAAAACGATACTTTATCATATGATAGCGAACCAACCAACCAAATCCATGACCTCGTTTATTTAATTTTCGATTCTAAAAACGAGAGAATTATTCAAACGGCTCGTTCCAGATCCGAATCTAGTCTCAAGTTATGTATAAAAGAGCTTAAAACCCTTTTTCCTTTCTGTTTATTATTCCACGGAGGCAATAACAAGTAGGTATGTATGTTGCGAAAATGGGCAAAGAAAGCAAAATATCAGCACGTACATCTTTATAAAGCAAAAAAAACGTGACTTCCTTTTATAACACAGCGCCTATTTCACATAAAATGTGACGAAAATGTATTGTTGCGCAATTTATTAGGAGAACTCGCTTTGAACGTTGAATATCTTTTGAGCAAGTTGAAAGCATTTTTTTCTACGTAAGTGTATTAAGTATTTCTAGCGAATTACAGAATGCTAAAATTTCACAATCAATGCTAAAACTTATAATAGTTCACTTTAACCTGCATTAAAACACCAAATATGTTGTGCAATTTTTGTGCTCAATATGCCTTACTCATACATTTATTTCCATATTGCAATTTACAGTTCACGGAACTTCAGTTTATGAAACTTTCATTACTTAAGAGAAAAAATATGTCTGTAACTTATGATTCCAGAACCAAGCTTTTCTTGGTTGCAGTTAATTAATAAATTCTAATCCATAACCGACTTAAGATAATATAAATAAGTTGGCATTAAAAAAAACTTTAAGTCGATTAGTATTGCAAACGAACTTCTTCACAAGCAGCCATACTACTTTTAGGTATGGTATACGAGACTGATCTGTTATATTATGCGATTTCATAATAACGAAAAGGAAAAGTCAAAAGAGTTCATTCGTGGGAATGAGTGCATGACGAAAAATTATGAATGCTTAACTTGTGTGACTGCGACTTCGACTCTTTCACCGTTTCCTTGTAGCCAGTCTACCAAAACATTTAAGTCCGGCACGGCGCTGAAGATGGAAGTAAAAGCCTTCTGTAATGTGAAGATGACGGTCATGTCATGATGTGAAATATAGTCCATATTATAGGCAATAGCATAAAAAACTAGTACCAGAGAACTTTTGCACCATCAATTCAGGAAGCATATGAAACGGTCCGAGCATTTGAAAGTAAGGCAACCATCTTTTGAAATGGCTGCAGTTAGAAAAGATGTTGATCAAGGAAAGTTACTCTCTATGTAACTGTCTATAACAGTAACCAAGAAAAAAACTGTTTTACTGGAAAAGTCGTGCTATTTCATACATAGTAAAGTCAAGTGAATGTTTTCAACACAACAATACAGTAACTTTCATCATCATGCATACTCTAACAAATTCTTAAAGGCTCACTTTCTTCAACAATTTTCCCCAAACAATGTTTGTATATCACACAAGAAATAAATGTAGAGTAAGAGAATTTTCGAGAGGATACAAAGGACTAAAGCTACAAGCTCTTGTTGAAAAGAAGGATGCAATAAGTGAAATTTAGTGGCACAATAAAAAGACTACTGGATTCACACACAACGAGAGTTTCAGTATACCGTGTTATCAGGAAGAGATCCCATTCCATTTCTTCGTAACAATGAAGAAAAATGTGCGTAGCGGATGTTGAATGCAGAAGTGAGGATGTTGGTGAGACACAAGCAACATTTCTACGTGATACTTAAATGTACATATTTCATATAAAACATATACCTATATAGCTATTCAAAATATAATGACGATGTGAAAGCTAGAGAGAGAGAGCAGACGAGAGCCATAACTATTCTGATAAAAGTATTTCATAAAAATAATACTTAGTTTTGATACATCATAGATTAAAATATCACATTCCAATTTTACTCCGTTTCTCTGTTTAGATAAAAGAGAGTTGAGTTTTAGGAAGGAAAACATACAGACAGGCACTAGAAAGGCATGCAGGTACGGTGAAATCCATAAGCACAGCCATTATCAAAGAAAAAGCTTTTCCCTTTCTCTTCGTATGAACATAAAATTGAAAATAAGCTTTTAATTCAACATTCCTTGTCTGTATGCTTTCTCTGTTAGTTCATCAAGTTAACAATTTTGCTTTCTTCCTTAGTTTACGTGTTAGCAGAAACACACGTAACTCAAGAATACGTATTAAAATCAACTCTGTATTCAGTTTATAGTCGTACTGCCTTTCGATATTGTAGCATAACTGAAGTAATTTTATTGAAGCTTGCAAGGTACTACGATTACGATACGATATGTTGACAAAACTTATTTGACCACCTTGTTTTGTATCTCTAATCGCTTTATCATCGAAGTCATGGACAAACTATAATATGTTTTACTCGTAATAATGATGGAATAACAATGCAGGAGAATGGTACCAGTGGCCAGGTATTGCTTGCATGCGTGCTAAGGGGGATTTTTTTTGCAGCACACACCGATAATAACTGTCATCAACGCAATGGGTGGACGGAGATATAGTAAACAAAAAGTAAATTGTGTTTTAGTTGACATTGGTATTAAGACCTGAAATTGGAAAATTGTGGCTCGTAAACGCATTCTACCTATCCATAAAGTAAGCATCACAGTTTATTCAATTTTCGAATAAGGAAACGAGAGAAAAGCAAACACGTCACACTCTCACAACTTAATTTTATGAACGCACAAACGTAGCCCGTTAAATTTATACTCTCAGACATTTATTTTAACCAATGAACAAGCACTGAGAATAGAAACACTGAGCTGAAAGTAAGAATTCACGGAGGGGAAGCCTAATTTGATTCGATCATTTCCGTATAAATGTCTTAGATCCGCTGAACTTTCACTGATCATCCGCTTCTTCTAGTTTAGTTGTTCATCGCGTGGGTCACGAAATAACAGCAGTGACTAGTACAACTTTACTGATAATGTTCTATGTATTATTTCCGCTTTGTGTGTATTACAATAAATGCGGTGAAAAGAAAAATGAAACTCCCTCATGAGTTTAGTGGTAGTGTAAAGGAAAGTAGACCTGACACATTTTTTTCTTTTTCCTATTTTTCCTGCAATGCTTGCTATGAGCTGCTGTAACTGTTATTGCATTAAGTTGGCAGCTATTTATTCTTTCCCAACGGACCACTGGTATATATATATACAGATACATATATGGTACCTATATTTCTGAATTTTATAGACAGAGAGACAATCTATTTGGTAGGGTTCCGAGGAGAATATTTTGTCTTGTCAGTTTATATGAACTAAGAAACTTTAGGTAGTTCATTTTTGATGGTTTCTTGAACCTAGAAAGTTGATTCTCAGTACTTTACTCGCATAATATTTATGTGAAGTTTATGCGCACCCATGCACTTTTTTCCGACTTGCACACTTTCTTTTAAAGAGAAAAACCAAACAGCTCATTTTACACATTCTGCTTATTCTTATAGGTAGCAATGCAGTTTCAAACATTTCGTACTGTAGGGAGAAGTAGTTTCATCAGAGGCATATCATCAACGAAATGATCACTGATAATGTAAAATAGTGTGAGAGCAACAGTATGGTTGCCGCATAGATATAGATAGCAATTTTCCTTGCTTTCTTGTCGGTGTGCATTTTTGTGTACAAAAATAAATGAAAAGGAAATATTTGTACCCCTGATGCACTCAGCGTTGCATTTGTTGTATTATCTGTGAAGAATTGTTGGGGGAAAGGGAAAGTCGAAAACACACTGAAATAACGACAATAATTCGTTTAATGGTTTTCCATCACGCACTTGACGACACCCCCGCACGCGATAAAGTCCGATGAACAACACACCATTACCAACCACGTAGAGTGTATGGAATAGAGGAATAAAAAGCATAGAAAATGGAAACTTGTAGGTAGCATAGAGAAAAGATCTTTCGTTGCACTTACTTTTTGAAAGGTAAAAATAGTTTGTTTAAAAAAGAAAGTTGGTTGGGGTGTTTTGTTTTAAGTTGTCTGAAGGTCCTGTATTTTCAGAAAGTTTTTATTTTTGGTCCAGACCAAAGCATGCAATTTTGGTGGTTGGATATTGGTTAAGCGGAGGAAGTTTGTTTTTGCTGATAAGTAAAATATATCTGCTTTCACCACGTTAACTTTATTAACTACCGAATTGCGTAGCACGGTAGTTAATGTTTTTAACAAGTAGTCTGTGTGTCTGTGTGTCTGTGTGT
>JAQIWN010004807.1:0-10691 GCA_034699025.1 Entomobrya cf. arborea Gr-Col-00668 | reverse complement strand
TCTTGACTTCTTCCTGAAGACAACAAGTATGGTTATCTTGATCTATAGTTTCTCGTATTGCAGCAACGTAGTAAACAATGCAAGTTTTCAAAGCAAGTTTCCAGTATTTCATCGTTGTCCATACAGCGGCAATTTTCAGCTGTTCGCTTTTTGGTCACCCAGACCAAATTATTAGGTCGTAAAATGTTACTATAAAGTAAAATGTGTTCACTGAACGAAAAGAGATTGTTTTACTGCAGAAAGTTTTGCACATTCAACGGGAAAAGTACAAATTGCTTACACTGGCTTACACGTTTTCACTGCATTTTATTACTGTACAGTATACACACTTGCGCAACAATATTGTACGATAGACGTATCAAAGTGAAAGTTTGCCGACAGGAAAGACTCAAAAGTTTTGAGTCAAAACACAACATATGATACCAAATGCACACATGCACAATGCAATGCAGCTTGCACTCAGCTCAGTAATCAGTATACTTATACTTCACTTTCATATTCGCTGGTTGCAAAAATTGCACAAAACAAGTGCACGAGCTCAAGCTCGTTGTAAGGTGTAAGGAGAAAGTTGTTGAGATTTAAAATGATGAAGGAAATGAAATTACTAATTAATCACGTAACAAAATTATTTGCAGAAATATCTCAAATGTGTATAACTGTCCGTTGTTTTACATTTAATGGAAAAGTTAGTATGATGATTCATGACCATATAATTTTCTCTCATGGAAAAATATCAATGCTTGATGCCACCCTGCATTCAACGTTTTTTAATCATTTTGCATGCAGTACTGCTCTTAGTTAGTTAAATGTGATTTAATTACACTGCACAATTATTCAGTTTTCTTTCTTTTATTGATAATGTACTTCAATGTTTATAATAAATATGATAGAACTTAATTTGACTTGAATTTTTCACTTTTTTTTTGAAAATCATACACGTGTGTTAAAGTGTAAAGTATACTGTAAATCTTTAATCGTACAATTAAATAATTTGTCATCCTAATTTATTTATGCACTTTGATTTTAGTTTATGTTTATAATTGACGTACTTTTTATGCTGTATTTTATAAAATGCAATAATGCCACCGAGCAAAAGGGAAAGAAAAATATTAATTTAACTTCTATTCTCTATATGTACACAATTACACGTATAACTGGATTTAAAGGATCAAAGAAGGAGAAAGCTCCTCTGCAACAAAGTTAAAATAAAAACCTAGAATAAATTAAACGTTATCACAATTCGGTATGTTCATGTGCCGAATCTTGTTTGCCAGGAAGTGAAGAATCACTGGCAGATTTTGATTGAACTTTAACGATAAATTCACGAAGCTCTCTGTCGTAGTCTTTCCATTCTGGTACGATTCTCTGTGCAGCTTCTAATTTTGGTTCTTTTGTTTGAGGATTATTACACTGAAACAATAAAACACAGCGCACGAATTAATGTCAGAAATTCAGAAATCATGTGTGTAGATCTTTTTCCATGTGATTTCACATACCAAGTCGATTGTTTTGGCATTTTTCTTTGATGCATCATCGCACCAGGTCTCACACCACAGCCATTCTTGAGGCAGGCTCTTAATACCGACTTGGTAAATCATATTATTTGGTAGATCCTACAAACAAGAATAAGGATTTATCAATGCACCAGCCAGTCATATAGCGTCGAATGTATTTAAAATAATTCGCATTGGTTGAAGCCATATCTGATAAACGTACCTGATCCAAGTTCGACAAGGAATTGGGATCTTGACTTAAAGCTTGATACTGGCCACGCAGTCTGTCACCTGCAGCTACTCTTCTAAATCGTACGAGATCGACAACGTATCTAAAAGGTGTCAAATAGAACACAAATGAAAATTAACTCGTTAGTATAACTCTTGGGTGTGATTATAAAGGCAAAACGTCCGCTCAAACTTCCACTTACAATGCTGAAATATGATACTTCCTTTTGCCAAGATGAGACCTCCAATATCCTTGCTTCCAGAACCTAAATCCTTCCATTTCAGTACGAGAGTCACAGAAAGGAGCATAGCCGTATGGATTACCTTCAAGAGAAAAATCACACATCACAAAATAATATTCCTGGTCGAATTAGACCAATTTCTAAACATCAATTCCTTAATTATCGTACCTTCTAAATCTAATTCAAATAGTTCCTTCAGATCAGTTCTGACGATTTGATCAGCATCAACGAATACGATTTTCTTCAACGATAAGGGGAAAAGCACATCCAAAAACAGAATTTTGTATCCCCAAATAATTCTTTGTTTTTCACGTTGGGGGTTGAGCCAACGTGGCCAATGATACTGGACTAATTCGTATTCAAATCCATATTTTTTCGATAATTCTGGAAGGAGATCTTTAAAAGTTGGACTCAGGTAATTTTTCAGAAACCAAAATTTTACTTTGGACCTACGGAAGATAGTAAAACAAAATTTAGTTCGTGATACAATTTTTTTAGCCCTCATTCATCACTACTACTATTTTTAATAGTAAGAATGAGATTACTTACTGAGTGTTTTTCATAACGCTAAGCATCATGATTCTGAGCAAACGTTCATACAAGTGACCAGATGCAACGGAAAATACATTGATCACTTGTTCTTCTACCTCAGGTTTCTTAGCCCCAAATCCAAACCAACTTCCTGTAATTTAAAAAAAACAGAAAAGGTTTTTACACATATTCATAGATTTTGAAAAGTTTATCGTAAAGAAAATCCAAGTTACCAGAGTTCTCCTCTTCAGAATCCAACAATGATATACTTTCCTTTCCAGGATTTCGTTTAACTTTAACTTTAATTACTACTGACTGGAAGGAATGAACAACCACTGGCTTGTTATTGTAATTTTCCAGGGAGAAAATTTCCCGTGATGGTCCCTCGCGCAGACCAAGAGTCCATACTCCAGGCTCAGCCTTCAACTGGAAGTATCCCAAGTTAGCCATCACGATAGTCTCAGTTGGTCTTTGAGCTAAACATTTAACGGGAATACAATTTCATGAGCAAATATTTTTAAGTTATTATTATAAGCATATTTAGGCACATGAAAAAGTTCCCACCTGCATTTTCTGGTGCCAACGTAAATTGGAGCCCTCTTGGTGGTGTTCCAGATTTCAGCTCCAAGCAATGCCCCTCCACTAAAATATACTCCAATTCATACTCAATATCAAAAGAACCCGTCAGGTCATTCAGTCTAATGTTATCTGAGTCGTAAACTCCTCGTTTCACTTCCACCATCCAATTGTCTGGTGCCATCATATTTTGGGTAAACAGAGGTTCTCTAGGTATATTTTCAAAGACAACGTCTTCTTGCGCTCGCTGACCCGCAACGAATCGGAAATACGACTTCAAAGGTAACTCTGAATTTTTGGAAGGAGTATTGAAAACAATTTGCATTCTTGTCCACTGTCCGACTGCTAATTTCATAGCTGACATCAAAGCTGCCATTTTGTGTCCACTACGAGATGCTGGATCCACTACAGCAACTAAATCTACGTAAAATACGTCATTTGAATCTAGTTTCGTGTCAATCATTACTGGCTTCTGGAAATCAGGTACAACGAAACGCTTGGAGTGCTTGGATTTGGCATTTGGATTTCCCAAAGCGGCACACACTCGCATGACAGCATCAGCGTCCTTTTCGTCTTCGTCTGTAAAATTATTTTACTCGGATTAAACAACTTGCTCTTGAATTTTGAACCTTTTCCCATGAAAAAATAAATATTATTTACCAAAGTATTTTGCACAGCTGTCATAACTAAACTTCTCTACAAGAGCCCAATCTCCTACTTCAAATGTGTCATCATCGCCTAAGGGCCCTATAATCCTGCCATTCACGACAAGTCCTTTACCTCCCATTGGAACTCCAGCTAATCTCATGAATTTCGCTGATAATTCATTCAAATCGCCACTTGATCTTTCTTGGCTAGTTCTCTCATCTGAATATTCCTCTAAAGTCTTTTTAACTTTGTTGATATCACTATCCGCAAAAGCAGTAACGAGCATATCTTTAAAGGAAGAGGTTCCCTTGTCCGTAGGGATGAACGCGATACGGGCATGAGTTGACGACTCGGATAAAAAGTCAATAGCGGTTTTGAGAAATTTATGACCATCAGAGGTCCCAACGTCAGCAAAAATCCAAATCGTTACTGATATCGGTGTCTTCCTTTTGCCAGAGGGAGTAAGGTAAGTCAATGATGTGGCCAGATTTGCATACTGGTTCTTTAACTGCTTGCCAGGTTCCCAAATTTCTGCTCCAAAGGAAGCGTACTTTGAGCTACTGACGTCTAGGATTTTGTCATTTAACCTGTAAAATCAAATAAAGTTCTTAGCCTACTGTTATCTTGTAATTCAAATATCCTCAATTCCAATAAAATTGACATACCGTGTGAGCACGTTGGGTTTGTTCATCAAATATTCAAATATGTCAGTATCGTCCTTGACCCGTCCATTGTAAGCATCAATTTGCACGCTTTGTGCTTCTCTGATCAACTGATTGAGCACGACCTCTTCAAAATCATCGACAGATTCCCATTTGAGAGGAACTCCATTAAGAAAAGCGCCAGGAGTAGGGCGTCCACTTTTCTTCACAAACTCACATGCAAGTTCTGAACCGAAATCGTTTTCTTCACCAACCAGAGAATATCTTTTCCGCAATTGTTTAATGTCTCCCGTTGAAAGTGCCTATCAAAAATAAGTTCTCTCAGTAAACATTAGCAAATCCCGAAGAAAGCATACATATGACTTCTAAAATTCAATATCATACCTCGACAATGTCATTAAATGCACTTCGAGTACGACCCTCCGAGAGTGCGTAGTTCATAATTCGCCGTATTAGAACAGCAGTACTAACTTCTTCTGTCGATCCTTCCGTAGTCTTTACTTTCGGAGCACAAAAGACGATACCGATTCTTACTGGAGACTTGTGAGCCATGAACGATTGAGCCATCTTGAGAAGAGCTGGGAAATTATTAAAAATCAAATCATTATAAACAAAATTTCATGGATTCTAGAACAAATTCCAGCAATCAAAAAATATTCATTTACTAACCGGACGTGGCAGTTTCGTCTTCTGGATTAACGGTAATGAGAAGATTAAAAACATTACGTCGCACGGGACGCAACATAACGCCCCCCATTCTGAAAAACAATTGTGTGAGATCGTCAGGCCAGTCTTCATACTCATCATCATTTTCCAAATCATTTATCCAGTAAATCGAGGAATCTCTCATGTCCAGCGCAAAATCTGGTTCTGAAGAAGCCTTTGCTCCAAGGGAAAGAATTGTATTAATTCTATCTCGTCCAATGCTCAAATCATCAGCGTAAATGGCACGCAAAAGTTCCATGAAATCCATTTCTGTTCTGATACTATCCATGAAATTAAACAAGTCGATGGAGTCTGGATCAATATAACTTCCCTGGAGGAAAAAAGCTCCCTCTCCTTCGTCCAAATTAAATTGAGAAGAGAGAAGGCGCTGATTGTATGCAACTGATTTTTTGAAATCATTGGGAAGCTTAATGGAACTT
Organism: Entomobrya cf. arborea Gr-Col-00668; assembly: GCA_034699025.1. Lineage (NCBI taxonomy): Eukaryota > Metazoa > Arthropoda > Collembola > Entomobryomorpha > Entomobryidae > Entomobrya > Entomobrya cf. arborea Gr-Col-00668. The sequence continues at coordinate 5,166 of JAQIWN010004807.1, read as the reverse complement.
AAGGAGGCAGCCTTGGAGGGAAAATTTCCAGAAACATCGGCAAGTCCATCAAGTACGTTTTCTTGCAGAGTTGCAAAGTAACAAGCCTGCAAGCTAAGCTCCTGCACCTGCCATGCCTTTAAAGCCTCAAATTCCGACTTGCGGCCTTTAGTGGTTGCTAGATGGTTTTGTAGCTTGTCCAAACCTTCCACTTTGTCTGGATGATTTTTTTGAAGGGTGTCAAATAGAAATCCAGCTACTTCATGTCCCATGTCTAAAATACAATTTGTATCGATTACTCATCGTGCTCAAATAATCACAAGAGTACAAGCGAAAAGCTATGACGCACCTGGTTTATTGATGCTGGAGTCATCCTGTGCCTTATATTCTTGTGACTTGAACTGAAGCTCAACACCGTACCCTGACAGTCTTAACTTTTCCGAGTTGGAATTTTGCTTTCTCCATGGTCGGAAAATGTATCCCACTTTGTGAGCTTGACTCCTATGAAAACAACAAACTCATTAGCATCAAGCCTTTCAGATATTCAAATAATGCATGTAATTTTCTACATTTAGCTTACTTTAAATACTGATGCAATTCCAGCGTCTTTCTGGAAGCTAAACTTCCATACAAAATTGCAATCAAAGGTTGTTGTGTATCACTTGTATTCTTTTCATGGAGTGTCAACAAATTCCAAACATGCGACGGATATTTATGGTCTACTTCCACTACAACTATGTCCTCTTCTGCGTCCAAGTCCTGAGGAGGGTTACTCAGGGCGTCACGCAGTTGTTCAACAGTACAGTAAATGTAATCTCCACCAATATGCACGAATGCTTCACAACCTTCATTCTCAGCTTCCTTGGGGTTCTTCAGCGCTGGAGCAAGCTAGCAAGTTAAAGACAAAGCTTAAATTAGACCAATGAAAACAAAATATTATGCATTTAACATAAACATGTACAATTAATTATGTTTAGCAACCTGTTGGAACATGACCACTTTTGGCGAATAAGCTCTTGTTCGCAACGACCACTCCATAAGACGCAATTTACTTGCCGATAGCAGCTCAAAGGCTGCAACTGTTGCCAGTTCCGTTTCTCCATCCTCTGTAATAACGAAACACAATTAATTAGGGTAAATTGCAAAAGCTAACAATAAATTGAATGAAACAAGAATGTGTAAAAAAAAGTACCATTCTTTGGAGGTGGCAAGTGCTCAATCTTTTCATGCAGATTATCTACATAGCTCCAAAATAAATGTGAATCTACATCAGACACAAATTCTGCCGCTTCAGACAAAACTGAAGTCGGCGACCACTTTGCTAAAAGTACTGTAGAGATCTTCTGGTCATGAGCGTCCGCAAAGGGGACAGTCCCAATAGACCTTAAAACTACTAAAAAGGAACACAACCAATACCCCAACATGTCAAAAGTCAACTGAGAACCGCTGTACACTTCCCAGCTGATTTGGTTATCATACTAGGCACCAAGTTGGCCTATGAATATTATAGTCTTTTGATTTCCTCCTCCCCGGTTCTTTCGGAGAAAATCACTTTTAATCAGTCTTACAAACACTTCACGTCCTCATCTTCAATTCTTTTTGAAAGTGTCTTCGACATACAAAAGTAAATTGAAGTATTCAAATGAATTCGGTAACTATTTTCGTAGCCGTTTGCTCGCGAATCTCGTGTGTCCTAAAAAATCACGCTCGCAACTGGCCTTGCTTTACATACAAAATGGTTTACTGATTGAATATTGATGATGGAAGATGAGCATGAACAGATTGTGCATTAAAAAAGCCTGTATTCTGATGTTATCATCATGATCTTCTTTCTATCATACAATTTTACTGCAAAAGTGTACACATTGCACATCATTTCTTCGGACATTCGGTGTTTCTCCCTGAAGATGTGTTAACCCTTTTTCTTTAAAATCAAAAAAAAAGACTACACATTTACACCACAACCAGCAAAAAGAACTCGCTGTCATCATCTTCCATCCGTCCAATCCAAAAAGGACAATGCAGCATAGAAGATCTTACGTAGTAGAACACTGGCACTCTGGCCGGTAAAAACCGAAATAGCCAAGTGCCCACAACCACCAAATCAAAAAACCCCAAGTTGACACCTAAATTAAAATAGTAACTCAACGCAATTTTTACTATGTCATCAAATAAGACATCTATAAGCATCATATCATCAATCCTTGAAGTTAGTTTAATTTAACAACCAAAATGTGGGACGCTGGACGGACACTTACATAACGCCATGTTCAGGAGTATAAAGAGCCCGAGAAATGGTGGGACTCTTCTCTTCTCTCGCCTTGCCTGCCACTTGCCACACAGCCAACAGCCAACCAACCACACAACCAGGCATGCATACTAGCAGGTATAGTGAGATGAATACCCTAAAATAAGCACATACATAAAAGTATGTATATATGACAGGGAAAAAGGTATACAACATACTTTACTTGTAACTTTTAGGAAAACAACAAGAGTATCATCTGATCACTGTTGGTCTTCTCTCTCAACTCTCAGTCAGCAGTGTATTAAAAATCATCCAGATCAAGATCAGTCAGACTATCAGGGTGTTTTTACGTCAGAACTGAACAGAGTTCAATGTTAAAAGCACGAGATTCTTATTTACTTCAAAAGCCACACCACCACCACCTGTGATCTCTCAGCTATCTGGAGCAATTTTCTATAAATATTTGCATTAGTGAAATGCACGTTCACCAGTAGTTCAAGTGTGGGCAGTATAATAATAATCAATCACGACAGTAAATTTGGAACTTCCTATTTCCCCTTTTTGCAATCTCATTTACGTCAAAACTTGACAGAATACTTGGTAGTCTGCATCGCAGCGTTAGTGTAGAAACGTTAATAAAATCTACTTTTATTTATGTACTTGATGGTCGTTTAATTGATGGTGGTGATCTTTTTATTTTGTGGGTTATCCAGTGTTTTGGTGCACAGATTGTTTCATTGGCGCATATTTAGGTTATTAGAAGTCTAATGGAGTTTAAATAGAAAATGTAAAAACTATTGCGGAAATACTTTTGGATTTGGGCGTGTTTTAGTGAATTTTTCATTAAAAAATGTCGCAGACGAGTAGTTTAGTCATACCTATAGTGCTATGGGGGAAGGATGCACCTTCGCACCCTATCAGCTCTATAGCCATTTCTCCAGATTTAAATTTGATTGTTACGGGGTGTAACGACGGTCAAATCATAATTTGGGATGTTGTACATACGGAGATTAAGTTGGGAGGAGGGGGTGTTCCAGAGCCAACCGATGGGGAAATTAGTCCACAGACTTTGTTGGAAAATTCACCTTGGGATGTATGAATGATATTTTATGCTGATTGAATGACTTTCTTTGTTGGGAAAGTAGTATTTTTATTATGCTGGATATTTATCTTTGTTTCAGATGACCCCTAGATGCTTCCTCATTGGTCACTCGGGACCAATTTTATCTCTTGCTTTTGTACATCTTCACACTGATAATTTTGATCTCATAGTCAGCTCTAGTGATAATGGGTGAGCATGAATATTTGCGGATTGGGATTACTTGGAAATACATCGAAGAAGTTAAATGCAATTTGATTTGAAGTTTCATTTCATAGTTAAATTTTTTTTGATCGTTTTCGATTCCAGAGAGTTATGCAACTGGGATGCCATAGATGGTCGATGTTTGGAAACAACAAAGTGCATTAACCCTCATACAAAAATGCAGGTAAATATTTTTACACTGAAGTTTGGATCACTTAAAATTAGAGCTGTTAGTTAAGCACCAAACTATGTTTTTTTTTGTTGTTTAGCCGTATACGCTGGCATTTTGTCCCCTGGAGCCAAAACTTTTCTGTACTGGATACTATCCTGACATTCATATTATTGACCCAGTCACTCTCGAAACTCTCTTGTGTTTAAGTTCACACGTTAACCCAGATTGGGTATCTGCTCTCCATGTTCTTCGGCCAAACAAGAAACTTGGTAATTCAGTTTGCGTTAGGAAACACATTTCATGTTTACAAATTTTCCTCGATTACTAAATTATTTGTTTTGTGTTCTAGATGATGTTATTCTTGCTACAACAATCAGTGGAACTGTCAAGGTTTGGACAATCAATGAACTAGAATTCCGTGAGAAAACTCCTCTTTACGAAAATGAGTCCAAAACCATTCGAACCAAAAATGTCTCCACGTTAGTGTGTTGCTTGTTCAATAACCGTACTGTTCTCATAGTCTCGGACAAAGTTTGGCAGGTAAAGAAAAATCCCAGATGCGAGGTTTATACTCGACCAGAGGATTTCATGTTTTGACTGTGATTTATTTCATGATTGCAGATTTACGACGCTGGGGATTTCTCAGTTCTGACACAATGTGCCCCAAAAAACAAATCAGAAATCTGGATAGGAGGAGAATTCATATCGCCAGATAAAGTCGTTGTTTTTGGATCTTCTGGCAAGGGTTACTTGTACAAGTTACCAAACAAGTAAGTCAGCAGACAATGAAAGTTGTACTTCTAAAACCTTGCTTGGTTTAATTGTATATTTTTATTACATAGCTGCATTGTCGACCACAAGGATTTTCATCGCATTGGATTCAAAGATGAACCGTTTAACTACTGTGTATTTAATGTTCCCAATTCTAAGACTCTCGTTGCGCCTCCTTGTTTCAATATCATTCCACTTGGACTGGAACCACCATCCGCAAGAAAACCCTCAAAATTTGTACTAATTCGGGGTGACCATGAATCCAAACTGGTTGTTTGGAACATTCCAGACGTAACAAACTCACAGATCTCTCAGTTAAAACAAATGGCGTTTGGTGAGCATATAGCTGAGGCAGAGGAAGTGCGGAAGGCACCGAATCCGAATTTTCAACCTCCAGGTGCGTGAAAAGCTCTAAAAATAATTTATATTCAATACTATACAGCTAAAGTGTAACCTTACCTTTCTTTCGTATCGCGATTTTAGAAGTGCCTCCAAAGTCAGTCTCTAGTCTTCAGCAGGCATGGGACAATCTTAAGCCATCGCCACCTGGAATACTGGATCAGTTTGTACGTATCGCTTAAAAATTGATTGTTAAGATATTAATAAGCTTAATGAATTAATTTATGCAATTAATTTTTTCAGGATACTGATGAATGCCATGGTCCACTTCTCACATGTTCAATTTTCATCCCG
>JAQIWN010004806.1:0-10691 GCA_034699025.1 Entomobrya cf. arborea Gr-Col-00668 | reverse complement strand
GGACATTATGCTAACTCATGCTACTAGCCAGTCGTAAAAAAATTAGTTGACATGAAACAATAATTCTGTGCTCAATTCCATCAGCACATCGTGTCAGCTTGCCTTTTACTTTGTTAACTTTTTACGGTTATATTCTCCTGCAACTTGTTTATTTCGATGTTACAAAGAAATAAAATTGAGCTAAAAATTTCTGAAACTCATACTTGTGAGAAACAACAAAATTTGTACAAATATAAATCAAAATAATCAAATCAGCTAATGCTGGCACAGGCAGTTGAGCTTTGCATGGGACAACAATAATTGCGATATGACATCCAAAGAAATTTTAAGATGCTGTTTTTCAATAAACTGTATTACAGATTAATTTCAGTGACTTGAGACCTGGCAAACTTAATATACTTAGTTAATTAATGACTATAATGACCCACGCTAACTACCATACCACAAATAATGATTTAAAATTATGTCTTTTTATTATGATATGATTATGATACTTCATTCATAACAGGACAAATCCATAGATTCAACCTACCTAACTTAATGGGAGTCATTCTTTATTCAAAGTTCTTCAAAGAAACACAAAAACCGTGGTAGTAGTAATAGTAAGCATATTGTAGAAAGAACAAGGGTACTAAAATACTTTTAGTGCGTTTTAAAATCCACAAGCATAAAGCGTATATATTTTTTGCATACAACGACATGTAAATGAAGTTGTGTTATCGTAAAACTTCTTTTTTTTCTTTCTGACCTTGAATTTTTTTGTTTGGTACTTCCGGAACACATTTTGTTACTTATTAACGGTAGGTTCTCCGTTTGCCAAAATTCGTTTAAGATATCATTCCCACAACAGTTTTAAGACTAATAACTCAAAAAGACCAATTTTTTCGTCCTTGTTCTTGAATATGTTATACGTATAGACTCATCTTCATGCGACAATTCAATTTTAATAGTCTTTAAGATCCGTACGTAAAATATTATCAGTAACATCCTGGTCTCCAAAAGCACCTTTATCTTCATTTCAAAATTTTCGTTTCGTTGCGGCTGACATTAAAGGGGAAATTCCCCTGAAAGCAATGATATATAGTAGCATTACCGATCATGATGATCTCTATTGTACGAAAATGAGTATGAGGTACGAAATGGTACAAACTAAGCTCAAATGCACTGATGCACCCATAAAATAACGGTTTGCAATACAATTCATGAAAGGATTTTTTTTCTAGAAGTCCTTTCTTTTAGAGATAATTCCATCATCTCCTGACTTCAAATATCTGGTGCAATAAATTTTTACAGATCTTACAACATGAGATTTTTATTGACACTCTTCATGCAGTTTATCACTTCTTCGTTGGAAAAAACTAAAACACAAAAAGGCATAAATAAAATAACAAACCATTATTTTGTCATAAAAATATTTGTGTATTGTGTTCAACAATTCAACATAGCATTTAATTTTGTTTATTCCCGAAAATACAGACATAATGCAAAGTTGGATCATACATCAATATGCTCTTTTATCAAGTAAGCGTAGCAAATATCAGCTGAAGTCAAAATAATACGCAAAAATTAAGCTATTGAGTGTAAAAAGGGGTTAAAATTGTAATTTACATTCTTCTCTGCAACAGCAATGAACGGTTTTGTTTAAAACCCCTACAGAATAGAGATTCGCAGTGATAAGGAGAGGAAAGAAAAGTGTAATGGTTCATATTCTAGTAAATTGGTAAACTGGATAAAGAACAATGGTTGCACAACACACCGAGACAAATATCCTGGTGGTGCTTCTGGTGGTGGTGGTGGTGTGCAATTGTGTTCTAGTGAAGAAGATGACAGTGAATGCAAGAAGTTGCTCTCATTCTGGATGTAGTAATTCCTCCCACCTATTATATGCAACAGGTGGTGAGCGTGTAAAAATGTACTTTTTACTCACAAGAGATAAAAACTGTGAGAAACGAAAGGGGTATATGCATCCAATTTTCATCAGACAGAATGATACGCAAATAGGACCAGAAACGAGGTAGATTACAATAAAGACAAGAAGAGTGAAGAGTCTTCATAAAAGTTAGCTTTATATAGTATATGGCCGAAGGTCGTAGATGCTTTTTTTGTATATATTTCAAACTTTCAAATCCTGTTTCGACTATTACCAAATAATAGTTTCCCACCCGAAAATTTAAGTATTGCACTTATGAACCTTCGTTTCACAATAATAGCGTAATGCAAAGTATTGATTCATTTTAAAACGATTTTAGTTTAAATGGTGGAGTTGAGTGAACAATTACTTGAGAACAATTATTTAAGTGAAACTCCAAGTTCATTGTTTAAAAAGCAAAATAAACGACAAATTCAATTTATTATTTTGACTTCACTCAAATTACCAATGAACATCAAACGTCAATGCACTTGAAGTAAAAAAATGCATTTTTTTTGTAAAAAATCGCATCGGATATATCCTAACCTTGAAGTAGTAGTTTCCTAGAATTCGTCATTTATTAGAAAAGATAATTCAGAATTTCATGACCTCCTAGATTTGGAGTATTTCTACTCAAAATGCTTTGTTTCACTTGAATCGTAAATTTTCTAGAACTAATAGACCATTAAATCAGATACTCATTTTAGTAAAAACGTGTCCTTTTTGAACATCAAAGAGGATTCTCAAAATTTATAATTTTTACAAAAAAAATCCAATTCACCATGAGTGCCACCAGCAATGTTCCCTGATGGGTCAAACAATCAATCGGTAAATGTGCTCTTCGCTTTCACATGGATTAAAACCTCCCGTGGATTTTAGAAAACGAGAAAAATATCCTGTATCATACTCAACCAACACCGTAAAACACACCGAAAATTTGATGTTTGTAAATGTTTCTTTCAATACGAAACCCTGGTTCTTTATTGCCGGTAGTGAAACATCCAATTTGACGTAGGTAACTTATTCATCTCAGAAACTTATTCAATTTTAGTTTTTTCATAGCTAAAACAGAGTACAATTTATGTACTTGATACGTCAGAACAAATACAAAACCGTAACCTGTGTTTTGGGATATAAAACTTTAAAAAAAAAAATGAATTCTGATGAAAATTTTTAAGGGAAAAATTACGACTGTTGACTGAAATAAATATCTATACACACTCAATATTTGTTTGTTGAGCAATTTCTAAATTTGGGACTTCTCAAACAAGCAACTTGCATCGATTCTCCCCCTATTGCTTTACAAATAACTACGTCTGTGTATATCCTTCCATTGAATCCACTTTTTATTTTTTTAAATGTCATGCCATAAATGAATAAAAACATAATACGTCGATTCATCTACGTCGTATGACCGCACATAAAGTACTCTTTAGAATATGTATATTGAAAAACATTTTAAAAACCATTTTTGTGCTAAAATATCTGATGCTGAAAGCTAAAGAAGTTGTCAATGCAATGCATTGTATTTCATACACATGTACATCGCCAACAGCCACTCTGCTTTCCCTAAGATATTTTTTATTACATAAATTTGTCCTTTAAATATTCACGCACCCCTCCTTCTATTACACAATGAAAGGCATTTGAGAATTTTTCATCTATTCACCGATTTTTACTCCTTAAACATTTATACTTGTTTTATTCTTCATCCGTCAATGATGCTTTTTTAAAACTTCAACCACTACTGTGACGTGTTGACTAATATTCATTTACTGGATTCCCTCACGACATTCTGCAGCAGCATCAAACCAAACGAGAAGGATAACGAAGCTTAAAAATGTTGAATCTCTCACGTCTGTCTGTCATTTTGGTCAGTTTCCCCAGTTACCTTTTATATTCATCGTGATCCATACCGCTGGAGAAATAAGGATATGATTATGCATAAATATTCTTGAAGTAGAAAGGCAGTAAAATAGTAATGCTAAGAATATTCTGTTTTTGATGTACATATTTAAATATCAAGGTTGCGCATTGATTAAAGCTGAAAGAAAATATCGTTTGCAACAGAATTCGAAGAATACACTGCGAAAGGAGGAACTTTATCTTGAATCCTTTTTCTCCAGTTCAGTAATAAATACCTACTAACTATATTCATAGTAGACATTTTGTGTGATGTTGCATTTGACGGTAGCTTTACGGTCGCTGTTCGACAGACGTCATTGCAGTACATTTATTACACACATGGACAATTATAGGCTCATAAATGGATGTGTAACAATCAAAAGAAAGCATTTGGCTTCAGGACACAAGAGTTTTTCGTCATCCCGCGAATGACTCTGAATATTTTCAACAGTAAAACATCGTAAAATATGCACTGCACTGACATAATCCTTTAAGAGATTTGTGTGAATGGAAAGGACACGAACTGCATACTTGTGGCGTTTCATGGATTAAACTTATGTTCATCATGGTGGGTATGGGTATGTGAAATTCTGAAATCTATACAACTAAGAACATCAGTTAACTGAAACGTTCCTCTTTACGATGCCTAAACACAAACACTGCTGAGTGTTTCTCATGAAAATGTGTACGTTATGCGTATAACATGTATGCACCAACTTCAGCAAAATACTTTTAGTTTAGACCACATCATGAAACATTGTGGTGAAAACAATGAAAATTATTTTAAGTTCTACGTATTTTAGTATTTACTCAACTTTATAAAGAAACAAGAAAAAATAGATTCAGAATATATGATTCAATATAACTATTATAACGTAGCGTTGTATAAACATAAATAGTATACAGAAAACAGGATGCAGTTTACACTCAAGACCACGTACATTATAACTTTTACAATTGGAAACAATTCTCCTGAAACTGAAAAGGGTTTGGATTTTAGATTCTTGGAATACAGAAGAAGACGAAACATGCATGTGTTCTTTTTGTTTGACAAAAAGTATTAATGCAAAGAAATGACCTGGCCATAAAAAGTCACAACATTGAATAAAAGCCAATCCTTTTTTAGGATCAATAAAATTCTATTTTGTTAACAAGCGGATTCTCAATAAGTTGTCGAATGAACTTACATTGTCATCAGAGAGCAGAGTAACAATAATTATTAGTGATAAAAAGGGACATAAAAATATTTTCAGTGGAATCAGTTTCATTGCATTATTGTATAAGTTACAGTTATTTCAAAGATGTGTATCACCAAACTGTTATCAGACAGAAGCAAAAAGGATCTGTTTTAAAAGGAGTATTGACCGACAGAAAAATATCTGCCCTCTTGCATCCTTTTTTACGTCTTTATTTGAAAAAAAAACAAAGTCAACATTCAATAGGTTCTTTATTTATTATACTTACTGTTACGTCACAAAAATAGCGACAACACAAAGTTTGTACCAAACTGCGGCTTTACAGAAGACAACAAACAAGTCATACATACAAAGATGGGTTATTATTAGGTAACAGTAGTTAAACTGTCGGGGCAGGCTGTTAACACCTTTATTAGAAGCAAAGATCTCTTCTTTTTTTCTTACCACTCAACAAGCAGTGTGCACAAAAAAAGAAAACAACAAAAAATATGAGTCAACAAAAAACAAAGAGGGTACAATATCTCACACTGAAGAAGCGTATTTCTTTACACGTGCTTTACATAGACTCACAAAAAACCGTTTATGTACACACGCACATGTACACCATGTACCAAAACAGTTTTTTATGAATATCATGTAAATAGCACGATTTGATGCATGGGTAGAGTTGAGAGAAAAAAAATCATGGCACTAGGTTATCAATGTTATCACGATGCGCAGGTAGCGGTGGATGCAACTATTTTCTTCACTCCTTTTACAGTAAGACAAAAAAATTGTACAACAATAAAAAACGGCAAAAAGTTGGCGTGGTAGAAGAGGAGAGTGGGGCTGCTGATGTGATCGGCAGACAGAAGACACCCGTATGCCGGCATCATCATCATTTTTTGCTCCTCCTTTCTTTTTCCTTTTCTATTTTTTGTACTTGGTTGGATGAGATACTGGATGTGCTGGAATAAAACCTCCATCCAACTAATTAATACAAGTTGTATTAATAAATAAATAATAAATAATAAAGTTGTATGATGCATGATTTATTAATGCAAATACAAAGTCTTTTAGTTGACCAAATTAGGTGCAGATAAATTGAAAAGAAAAGTTTCCGTAATTGGCTCAATTCTTAAGAATGATGGAATGGAATTTTCGCTGTAAACAAATGTTTACTTCTTCGGCGGTTGTTTTTTTGCCAACTAAACGACAGTTTTTGTGTTGTCACCATAAAATATGCATGCCCAGTTTGATAACATTATTTTGAAAAGAACCGAGCGAGAGATTTATCTGGCAACAAGTGCTGTGAGACAGGACAGGAGACAAAGACTGGTTAATGGAGTTGCAGAGAAACTGCGACCTGTGATGATGATGCGAATCAACTAAGAAAGATCTTAGTTAGCCGGTTGATGAAAGATATGTCTTGAGGAAGAACAAGTTACAGCAGAAAGTTGACCATTTGTCATTTTGTTAGAATCTAATAGAAGTTCGGAGTTTTGACTAGAGTAGCAAAAACAGGTATCATTTATTTATTGTGTTCCAAAAAGACAATAGACAATAAACAAAGAGTTAAATGTATAATTGTTATATCATCATAGATTATTGTTAAAAGGGGACCATTTCATTGTAGTATTGTTGATTGTTATGAAAGAATTATTGTCACTACAGCTTTTTGACCTTGCTCTTGCTACTAGTATTTAAAGGTAATGGTTCAATTGAATTGCAATTCTAATTCGAAATGTCTCGTAAAAACAGAGTTTCCGACAAGAGCATTCTCTTCCTCTAGTCGTTTGTCATTTTATGCTGTTACACTGTCTCCTGTTACAGGTCAGGATGCACAAGGTAGACTGAAAACTAAGAAACTCAAGCTGTCAACGACAATAATCTCTCCGCATGACATGTCTGCAGTAATTAATTATTTTTAAAAAAGTAAGTACGATTATATGCATCAGTGCTCTGAGAAAACTCTTAAGAACACGGGAAATGTTTTCTTTTTGTAAAAGACTGGTTTTACGAATGAGCATGCACTTAAATCGTATCATAACTTTGGCTTAATAATTTGAAGAGTTCAAAAAATGACGCTTGTATTCGATAAATGCAGTGGTATTTGCAGCCACAACAGCCAACAGTTCAAAACTGAGATTAAATTGATTATGCATACTTTTCTATAATATGTGCATGATTTGCTTTAAAGACAGACTTTATCGATATATTTTATTCCAAAAACTAACAAAACATAAAAGGCCTGAAGGGTTTGGCGAAATGCATCGAAAATTGAACCGGCTCTATTTACTTCAAATCTTCTAGCTGCATTTGCGTGTGTACATATTAAATTTCCAGTTGCATCTAATTTGTATTTCTTTGCATGGGGTATATAGACAAAAATCAGCAACTTTCAGTTAAACAATTTAACCATCTTTTCAACATTTCTGCCTTTTTTTATCCAAACGCCTACTCAATCGCAAACAAAACTTATAAAATACATTCTAAGATTTCTGGTGTGGTTCTCAGAGTACCACACACATAAATTAAACTAGAAAAATTCAACCCTTTGAGATATATACTTGTAAGAAAGAAATTCGAAACCAAACTAGTAGTCATTGAAAAGAAGGAAACCGATCGAGTGAACGCGTTAATATCTTTACATATCGGACTCCCCGAAGAGATAAAAATAAAATAAAAAGATTTATTCAGCAGCAAATCTGAGCATCTATTCAAGTTTTTCACTTTTGTTTGAGGGCATTGAATTTGAGTAGTGGCACCTGTTGTTTTCAAAGACCACCACTCTCAATCTCAATACACCCTCTGATCAAATTCATATTACTTATAATGGCAAAAAAACAGATCATATCTTCGCATCCTCAGAAGCTCACAGGCAACAATTGCATAATTGCTCATTCAACGTCGTAGGAGGCTAAAAATGGATTTAGTTTTTTGTGTATAGTTTTGCTTTACAAGACCACGTCAAATAACTTTACAACCGCGAGAAAAAAAAATCAGAAGAGAAACCCGATCTTTGAAGCTCAAATGATCATTACAGAAGATGTATTTTTACCGAAATATAAAGGGACACTTCCATTCTACACTAATCGTTGATAAAGGGTTAAATAAAAAATACGTTCATGGGAAATCCAACTCGTAAAAAATGCTGTCCCTTTTCTTAAATTACCTCGTATGTCCTGGATGCGTAATTCATAGATGTAAATGAGGAACCGGAATTTAAATTTTATGTATTCAAATACATACTCCATTATTGAGCAAATATTGCACGGTAATTATCATCTCGTTTGTTTGGTAGTCGGGCATTCATATTTTGATTCTATTCTTGACTACTTTAAATCTCATCTAAGTATGAATAAAAAAGGTCATACAACCTTGAGTTGGGTTTTCCTTTTTTTATAAATCCTTTGAAAGTAAAACTGTACCTTAGGTATTCTTTGGTTTTCCATTTACATATTTAAAATCATGGGAAAAAAACTGGTTGAGGTTTGAGGAGAGTAATTTTGTTAAAAATAAATAAAAGATCATCTTGGGTAAAAATGGGAAGACGACATTTCCGCATACAAATAAAAATACAGAAGGTCATGCCTTTTTAAACCCCCTTTTGGACTGCTTACCGTTTTCTTTTTCTTTCGTGATCTATATCATTTCCTTATTTATTTTAAGTTGCCAATAACCTTGGGCCATAACATACGTGTTATTTGCTGGGAATGAAAAGGGAAAGTGGATATAGTAAAAATTAGAATCATGTCTCCGATTTTTTTTACGGAGAGTGCAACAGGCTGTCGTGCAGTTCTCAGTTCTCCTAGCTCACAAAATAAAAAGTTTACACTAAACCGGCTTGGTAATCTGATGCTTTTCGTCCCATTAGCTGGATTTCGACAGACAGTTATTTAGACAACTCTTTATGTGAATGAGTTTCGTTTTCATTTCAAAATGATAAAACAAGGTAATTTAGATGTTTAGAAACATGCAATCGTTATTAACTTCATGAAATTAAAGTATTGGTAAATGCTAAATTCAAAAACACGTTGGAAAGGAATCTAGTACTGATCTCGTTATGCTCAATTAACTTTTATGCTTATGGCATTTGGGACACCATCTAAGAAACTTTTTGATTACTAAAAGTAATCTAAAAGTAACTCTGAGTAAATTAATGATATGGAGAGAGCGTGTAAAGGGGAGTACATTTGCACATAAAAATGAAAATTAAACTGTGCCTAAAGTTAAACTTGTCTACTGGAGTGATGTAGTGGAAGTGGCAAGAAAATCAAGTGAAAAATATAGAAATTGAATCATCGTTACATTATAATTATAACATTGAACATAAATCGGTCTATTCCTAGACTTTCACAGTTTCCCTGCATTATAACTTGAGCCACTTAAAATTATTGAATTTTGAAAGGTACCGTGGGAATTTGCCAAGACTATCTCACTTTTCTTCTGCCTTTTCAAACCCAATTTTTATTACAACAAACAATCTTGTTCCTGTGTGTACGTCCGTGCGTACGGAGCGTCCCTACAATACGTTGGGACACTCCGAGAAGGTAAGAGAATTTTTTGAACCCCACTCAGAAGTTCCCTATAAACATTATCAATAATATCAAACCGGTAATGGAACTGGAAAAGCGAATGGTCACCTGCCTGACTCGTTATCTAAAAACTCAAGGGCCCCTCTAACAATCATCGTCGTCATAAGATGCAATCTTTTTTTCCCTTTTCCAGTCTAACATTAGGACACCCCATCAAACATTCAAATATCAGGGGGCATCATCAGCAGACCTTCCCACAACCAATTTTACTACCACCATCATCAGCATCGGAATTTACTTCCTGAATGTTCAATGAGATCCTTTGAATATATGAATATGAGATGCTGCATAAATATTAATATGTAAAATCATGGATAAAAGTGAATGGAATGAAGGAGCATAATTTTCAGATTAAAATAGGGAAATTTTAAATAACCATTTTTGTTCTTTATTTACACACAACAAGAAAGGGAACCGGATCCACCGACCGTCCTTCGTTCGGTCGGTCATTGATGATTATACAAAACAGTACTCTCTTTCTGTTTGGGCTTATTTATCAATAAAGCCACCGGCTCTTTTATGGTTTTATGTAACTTGCGGAAGGAACAGATGAAATCGCAGGCAATCAGGCAAAGACACCCGATAAAATTCTTCAGGGGACAGGATGGAACCAAAACAGCAACCAGAATTTTTATGGATGGGCAAAGGGAAGGTTGAACATTTACAGGACAATACAAAGAAGTAAGGTAGTTAGTTTTATTCATTTTAGGTTTCTAATATTTTAATGTTTAAAAATCAAATCGACCCTTTTTCTTATGGTTTTGTTATTACATTCGACAACCAAAAATCCCTCAAAGGCAAGAACTTGAACAAGAGAAAAATGGAACGGTTCATGCAAATTATATCTTCATCTATAAGGAAAATATTCAGAATGATATTCAAATTTGAAAATAGTCAATACCCAATCGAGATGATATGCAATGTTAATATTAAGATTTCAATGAAGATCCATCCCGTGGGCACCTATTTCACACTTTTTTTCCCACGAACATTGAACATGGAGAAAAACATGATTTTAAGCAGTGGATACTACCCACAAGCTGGGTTTATAGATAGTCCAGTGGACGATGATCACAAATTATGATGGTCCTTCTGGTTTTGAAT
>JAQIWN010004805.1:0-10694 GCA_034699025.1 Entomobrya cf. arborea Gr-Col-00668 | reverse complement strand
TGATAAATCGTTTTCAACTTTTGAAAAATCCTGCTTGACAACGGATCTAACCGTTATTATTGAATTCAGCTTCTCATATCTTTATTTCATATATTTTAATCGCCTTATCAACTATTAAAGACTGATCAGAGTGACTACGAACATAGAATACTGTTAGTAATGATTAAAAATCTATTAATAGCGTTATATATTTTTTTATAGACAACCCACAAACAACGACATTTTTTTAGGTATCTCCCTGGTTCTTCTACATTTGACATTTGGTTCCTTCTTTGCCGAAAATCTTTTATTTCTAAATTTGCTAACATCCCTTTTCGTAAAATTTTTCATCATCTTCCTAACAACATTCATTTGTTTTTTAAATTCATTCATGACTCGTAACACACAATAATAATATATTCTTTTTAGCTACATATATGAAATACAAGCTGCAAAAATTGAACTTGACAGTTTAAAAATTTACTTTTATACCTGCCTTTCTAATTACCAGACCATCAGAAATGACTGCTGGTAATTAAATTCCATTTTTAAACCTCTATCCCAATAACAACCGTTTGAGTGAAAAAGTGACATGTCTGCTGTCGCCGGTATTATTACACACCAAGACGAGAGACAGTACACTATACCTTACATATAGTATATATTTATAGCGATTATTTATTTATTTTATAGCACACGAACAACAATAGTTTTATTTTGACTAACAATTTTTATTGCAAAATTTTTTAAGAGGAAAAAGGAAGGAAGTGCGTTATACTTTTGTGCTAATTGCAAAAAACTTTGCCAAACTAACCCTCTGCCGTGTATAAAATTTCTACTATAGATAAAAATAGTGTGGTGCACATCAAAAATTTCCTTGTTTATTTTTACTAATGCAAAAACAAATCAGTAATTTCTTACTATTCAATGAATATATTTTTTCTTTAATATCATAGCACACTTAAGTAAGTCATTTAACAATATATTATGGAATTTTCCTAAAAAGGTAGTATTATTGTTTCAAAAATACACAATGGTTCTTTTCTTGGTGCATCTGTAAATCTGTAAATTACCAGACATTTTTTTTACTACATTTTGAATTATTGGACAATGTACAGTTGAAAGTATTTTCATATTATTATTTTTTCAAAGTATACATACATTTTATTAGCTTTTGCCTATACTTTATATAGTTCAGTTTAAATTTTATTAATATATTCTTTAGAAAGGCTAATTATATTGCAATGGCAGATTAAAAGAAGTCTCGAAGGTACACTTTTCTTCTTTTTTTCAATCTCGACACAGCCGTTTTATGTTGCTTGTATTCAGTTTTTCTCCTTTTACCCCTGACACACGTTATCAGACTTTCTCTGTTAGATTAAATATCTTAATGTATGAAATTTATGTGTGGTACATGAATATAGGCTTTCTTTTCAAGTTATTATACCATATCATTCGTCCGAAGTTAGTTTACTATATTCACAAAACGATTCATTTTCTATTTGTGGGATGTGAGATAGGCATAGAAAATATTACAAGAAAACAAAATGAGTTTTTTTGAATGGATTATTAAATGCTTTTTTAATTATTAATTAAAAATATGTGTGTAATTAATCGAAGAGTATGATCATAATAACAGTTAATTGTATTGCTATAAATTAAACAAAAAAAGTTGGAGGAACGAGATTTCATTGGTGTTCATAATGATTTTTTTTTGCAAACGATAATAAATTTGCTATTTAAGTTGAGTGAAATTAATGATGATTGAATTGCAGATTCCTTTGTAATGTTTTTTGAGAGGTAGCTGTTTTTACTGTTTAATAGCAGATTGTGGAGGTCCAGTTAAAGCTGGTTGTGGGAGTGGAGCCTCAACTGTGAGCACACCATCCTTGGATAAACTGGAGCGAATAAGCTCGGGATTCACTCCAGTTGGAAGTAAAAATTCACGATTGTATTCGCGGTAGACGGACTTTGTGTCGGATTTCTCCTCGTGTTTTGCATGAACCTAATTAAAACAAAAAATGGTTACAAACAAGTTTATCATTCCAGTAAATAATTTTAATGTATTATAATTTTTCTTAAGTACAAACTTACCAAGAGTTTGTTGTCAACAGTCTTGAGGACGATTTCCTCTGGAGCGTATTGACTCACATCAAAACGAAGCTTAAGAGTTTTACCGTCCGCGTCATCCTGGATCAAAGGCGAGTTTAGACCTTCAACAACAGAACCAGTCGACTGGTTGGTGGATTGTTGCGTTGTGCTGTACAAAATATATTTTATAATTAATTTTGAATTGATATTTTTTGCATTTATTTTTTAACATTATATGGATTATAACTTTGTGCATAGTTGCAATTTTTCTATGATGCAAAACAAAATAAAATTCTATATCTAATGATATCATCACAAATTTCAAAAATAACTAGTAAATTTTTGGAGTCTGAAGTATAATTCTGGAATGTGATTAAAAGTATTAGTTAGCTAGAAGCATTTTGCTACATAATATAATAATTTTTTAAACTAAAATGAAAATATTAATTCTTTTTGGATAAATTAAATTTGTTACTAATTAGAGTTTTAATTGATTTTAAAATATACTACTAGATTTGCCATTTTAAACCATGAAGATAACCGTACAAAAAATATTTAAGAATTTAAGTTGCAATAAAAGTCAAGAAATGAATAATCTTGTCCACGTTCACAAAAGAGTTTTGTGAAATGGATATAATCTTGTATAAACCTACTTAATGTGATAGCTGTACTGTGTAGTGTAGAAGAAGCAGTTTAACCAATAATTTGACAGAAAATTATTACTGAATTATTATTGAAATTAAAAGCATTATTATCAGAATGTGTTGAACCTGAGGAGAGAGTTCTGCTGTTGTCTAAGTAAGCTGCTGCTGCTGTGAGAATCACCATGAAGGAGGTCAGAGGTCATCGTGTCGAATAGGCTATATCGAATCAGCATCACCAGATACAGACATAGACATAGAGGTAATTTAGAATTAATATTTTTGAGTTTTCGGCACCAAATTAATTAAGCATATTATTTTCCGCGCTTGTTCACAGTTTTTTTGTAGCTCAGCAGCTTTTTAATCAAGCGGGTTTATTCCAGTGACTTCATATTTTTCATATCGATTCTTTTTAGAAAAAAAATATATCTGAGGTTTCATGAATGAAGGTTGTGCATTTTATCGAAAGTATTTTTTATGACAATTTGTATGATGATTTATTGAATTAATATATTATTTTTTAGAAAAAACTGACAAATTATCTGATATAAGGATATTTAAGTTTAGTTTTAAAAGAGCCCAAATTGCACTACAGAGTATTGGTAAAAAAAATCAAGTGTTATAATTATTTTTTTGGTTTGTTATGATTACTGGCAATTAATTTTCCACTGATTAAATAGCTTCAGAGCTAATAAATCTTAGCAGTGTGAAAGATTTATTCATAGTTGTATAGATTCTTTTATGAATAAATACTTTCACAGTTTAAAATGTTTATTAGTAAATTATTAAACAAATAATCCCAAAACTTACCTGGAACTATTTTTAAAGAAATGATCTTGTCTCTGTAAAAGCTGAGTACGGAAGTTATTCATCTCATCCTCCATTCGTCTCATCTCAGCATCGAATCTGAAAAAGGATAGATACACAAAATACGAAAATGAAGAAACCTTGCATACCAAAGTGCACAATTACTTTATGCAATCAAATGTGGAACGTATAAATCAAAGAAAATGATTAATTGCTGATTAATATCTTACCTCTCCCGAATAGAAGAAAACTCGGTGTCCAGGATGGACGTGTCGTTAAGTTTTACTGGGATACGCTTGTCCATTTTGAATTATTATCGGTAGAACTTCAATTTATACTGAAAAGATTAATTATGTCCGGAAAAATTAATTGCGGATTTAATCACAAACTTACAATATTGTACTCAATAATTTTTTGCACAAGATTTCGATCAGAAAAATACCTAATCAATGCAATCCAAAATATTTAACAAAAAAAATATACTAAGATTTGAATTTATTTTATTTTACAGCAGAAATAAGCTCACAATTTTCACACCAACACACTCACTTTTTCATACACTTTTCTTCTGAGAAGAGGGTTCGGTTCGGAAAGTGAACCTCTAAAAATAGCGAGAATGATATAAGTACGTTGCGATGTACGACGCTCTTCTGTTATGCTATAAGACTTTTACTACGTAAGCAAATGCAACGTAACGCCGCGTTTCCGTTTTCTCGACAGATCTATGCATCAACTGCCTACTTCTCACTCAGATTTCTTACGTTTCTTCTTGATCGTCTTGTCCTACAACGACTTTTGTGACCATGAACAAGTGAAGGAAGAGGCATACACATCACCATACATTTAAAAATGTGTGAACTAGGTACTAAATACTAGAGAAGCAGTTTCAGTTTCAAAAAATCTGACGAGAAAAAGGTGGAGGAGGAAACAGGGATAATAGCATCATCATAACATTCATGTACTCATCCATTATCTTCAAGATGATCATCATGACGATGGTGATGATGAATCTAAGTAAGCCGTTTAGTAAGAGAATGAGATAGTTATGGGTTTTTGGAGGAGGAGTAGGCAACGTTCTCTCAATCTATTCTCATTCTACTAAACACGCACTCTCACTCAATTCATATAATGCATCTTCTTCTTCCACTTCCATCTTCGTTTAGTATAGGCGTTCAGTTCAGCGATAGGAGAATCTAATCTGTTTATTACTCAACGTTTACAAGAGTCTTGTCCATACGAGGAAGATCAAACATACTTCTCTCAATTCAATAGAATAGAGTTCTCAAAGATTACGTCATGGTTTTTCTTGTAAAATAATACTAGTAACATTCTATCCACTCCTATCTATCAGCCAATTTGGATTCGCATGTTTGCTTCTTCTTCAGAAATCAATAATATTCTTCGTTATTCGTGCGGAAACACTTAACCTATTATACAAGAAATAGAGATAGATAGAATATTTGCTTCATAATATAATATTATGCCCTTTTCATTAGATGACTACATTCATAGTTCATCTACTACCTATCTAATTCTTGTCATCATAATTTTTCACCAGTGATTGCTAAAGTCAACAACACGACAGCATGGCATCAATCGAAGTAAAATTTAAGGGATTCAAAACGATCTTATCTACTGAGCAAACTTTAAATATGTTGGAAGTTGGAATGGAAAAATCTAACGTTGAATATTAGAGATGTAGGTATGCACATAATTTACATGCTCTGTTTCATACCTCGCTCGGTTTTTGCCATGAGGACATGTAAATTCATTAGGAATTCAAGATCGTCATCATCATCAACATAACTTATTTGTGATTATGCGATAATATTATGATCATTTATCATACCACGACTAACTTTTGACTTCCTTTATGATCCTTGTTTGTATTTCGATACTGATGATAATCATTTTACAATGCAATGTGAACATTTTTTCCTTACATGCTTACTTGATAAACATCATCATCATGGAACATTGAAAATATATGAATAATAAGCAGAGGTAAAACGTATTCATACTCGTTAGATTGTGACTTGGAATATAGGCACCTATATTATAATTTTTTGTTAGTATTCGTCACAGTCCTGTGACCACACAGACATTTACTTTTCGCCATATATTCTGTCCAGCAGCATGTGTATTTATTGTTTTTGTTACGCCTGTTTGTATTTAAAAGTTTTGTGAGATGAGTACACAACGTGTAGTCATGTAGTCACCGTCACCATTAGAAAACTTCCCAGGGGTTAGGACATTAGGCGACTACAACTTCATTTTTATGTACCTGTGTTGTCGTCGTCATCCACCAACCCACTATAAAAGTATATACAAACATGCAATAAAAATTACGCAATATTTGATTTTGATGAATAGAAGGACGAAACGAAGATGAGAATTTGGGGATACACGTGTATAAACCAGGTATACATTCTATTCAACTTTCATGCTAGGTGTTATATTACTTTGGGCCAGATCCCTGGGCATTGTTTATGGAAAGTTTTTGAAGATGTATAATAAAAGGAATGAAGAAGTTAATGAGAAAAATTTGGGAACGAGAATCATCTCGATCTCAACTCTACAACTCCCGTATTTGTTTCTGTCTCGATTTACAATAACAAATGAAAGAGTCTCACGTTATGCATTCATTACACTTATGAAAAAGGAAACTAATCAAATTATAATGAGATTGTAGTTCTGTAGTGAGAGTGAGAGCTTGTAAAATAATGGTTCATGAATGAGAGACATTATGTAATTTTCAAAGATGTAATTTCATAGAGTACATAATAACAGCAATAACACAAATAAAATCAGTGCTTGATGCTTTGCTATTATAACACTTGAGAGTTTACACAAGTTGATGTCTACTTTTTCACTACTGTTTTCTTTCATGCTCTTCACCTCCCACTCATTTTCTCTCTTGTACACGTTATGTTGGACAGACTTTGTGTACAATCTACAATAAATCTGTACACGCAAAAGTAGTTATAAAATGAAAATATAATATTATCTATGCCAGTGGCATAATACCACAATCATACACGCGCTTCATGAATTACATCATCAATGCAAATCGTTCTTCATCATCATTCTATCGTCATTAACTGGAATTCCATCTCAGCCTCATTCAGCATCATTTCCCTTTGGTAGTTCTGTCTAGTAAACTAATAACAATGGACTAAATGCCGTACATAAATCATAAATAATAGTGATAATTATCGTTTTCATTCTCATTTTTCTACCGCCATGCCAACCAACATGTATGCAATGGCATTTAGCATTCCTCTTAAATTTGAAATCTAGTCCAACTAGACTACTCACTCACAATAAATTGGTCAGTTGAAACATGTAATTTGCACGAATTGAAAACTCGTCTGTCATTTTAGGTTAGCAATTCTATAGAGTATTTCATACTAATATATACACATTACTACATACATTCATATGCAAAAACTTTCTCAATGCACTAATGCACATGTGTGTGTGTCCCAAGTGTGAACTGCAATGCATTGTCGTATGCTAACCAACCTAGAGTAAAAATTACTTATATGACTAACAAGCTAAAAGCTTAAAATTCTCTAGAATTTTCTAACCGAATTCCCAAACCAGGTAAAAACTGTTAAGGTGTGTGCTTTACCAAAAATGTACATCCTACCGTTGGGTTCTTGTGGTCGTGTCACCGCGACAGCCACCACTTACCACAGACTAAATACCTACTTATAAAAAAATAATAGATTTTTATGACCTACCTGTTATATTTTACGTGGTATAGATTCGCTGGCCCTCTTTTCCACAAATTTCCACTCGGCGAATCCGATTCCAGTAAAGAGATCTAAAGAATTTTGCAATTATCACGGAGAAATTCACTGTCAAAGTCACAGACGGTCGGTACACAAATAAAAACAAGATTAAAATGAACTGAATATTATTTATCCGACAGAAACAAGGTAAGTATTAAGTATATATAAAAACACACATAAGAGCAATGCTACAAAAACAAGTATAAAACGAGGAGAGAAGACACACGAACGACGGTCACAAAAAGAGAAGAAGCAGTGGATCGGATCACTGTCTCGATGTTACTGAGGTAAATGAATGAAGGTATTATGAGAGAACTTGGTAGGCATACTCATGGTTTCGTTTCCCTTTCCTTTTCATTTTGATATACATGTCCTCAGCAAAATAAAAGTGAATGTTTACTTGTGTTTTGTTGGTTACATTCAACTATACATATGGGTTTTGCGACTTAACTCTGTTCATAGGCAAGAGATGTGTGTAAAAAAGCCGAAAACTAAATCTTGTATTTCATGTAACACATAGGTTTACATGTAAAAAAGTGTGTGGTTGGCAATATACAAATTGATATCACGTTCAACGTTCGTTTCGTTCCTCCTTATAGAGAATTCCATATGGATGGAAACAGAAAGTGAAATGGGGAAACCAAACCGACCGAACGACCCGTGCTTGCATGCATGCTAGTTTTTAGTCAAAAGTTGCCAAAGTGTAGTAAGATGAACATCATGAGTATATTCACAAGTTACATAGATGGGCAATGGGCACGTAGTATGTATTACCCATTACCCGTATAACTGAATGCATCGTGCACAATTTTGGATTGCCAACTTACATCATTACTATGAGATGATGAGTGGATTGGATTATGTAAAAAGTCAGAATATTGGATTGCATTGGATTCGAGATGTTTAGAAAGAACTCTCCGGTTTACTTGCATGTATGGTTCACAAAACGACGACAATGATGATGGTGATGGCTGAAAAGTAGAAGAAGAGTAACAATAAAAATGTCTCATTCTTTACGTCTTCTAGTCTGGTCGACTCCTAGTCATCTTGGTTAAAACTTGCAGTTTTTCAGTTCATGAAACTTAAGCAGGAAAAAAAAGACAGCCCAACACCTACGTAATTTTTTTTGGTAGTTTCGATGGAGGATGGCTCCTTATCCTTGTATCAATACAAGTGTAAGTGCAAAATGCAATGATTGTGGGCATTTTATAGGTATGTGTACCAACAACCATAATAATAATCATGAATTTTAGTTGAAGATGAGACACAAGAAGAAGATACTTGCATGAGAAATGTCATGCATCATGTGATACATGTGTGTTTAGAAGAGAACTAGCAGAGAATTGGGTTTGAGAAGTCAAATGTATGAGATTTTGAAAGTTAAAGGGTTACTAAATGAATGCACAAAAAGTACGATATAAGGAATAATGTTGGTTGGGAAGTTAATAACATGTTTAAGCAATGATGCATTGATTTTTTATGCAGGAAAAAATTCTGTAATCTGTATTGTCGTAGAAGATTTTGGACGAATTAGCTATTAAACATGCATATGTATGTCGTGTCTTAGTTGGATGGAACGTTGGAAGAACATAACAATTATTTATGCTTCTAGCTCCTTTTTCATAATGCACTATTATTATCGCCCTTGTCAAGATTACCTTTTAGCTTAACACCAAATCGCTTGAGGCTACTGTGCAAAATGAAAGTTTCATATTGTACACTTGTTCTGTTGTACAGCATAAATGAACCACAGCAGGGCAGAATGAATTTCCATTTTGCATAATACAAGAAAGCAAAAAAGTTATAATTTTCCTCGTCATCATGCTACAATAGAACCACGGTCCGGATGGGACCAATTATAATCACGGCGAAGTTTTTTGTATGAAAAATCAAAAATTGCAGACAAGACACAAGACAGGAGCTTTATCTTGTATTTTAGCCAACTTAAAAGAAATGATGGCTACTGGCTACTATACAAACGATTGTGGATATGGATCGGTGGTGTATTATGAGAACTTAATGGACTGATAAGGAATCCATTTTAATATACATACGCGTTCCTAAATAAAAATGTTTTCATATCTTGTAAAAAATTACTTTAGTATTTTTGGCGAAGGTTGAATATAAGTTCTATTATCATTAGAAAGCCGGTAATGTAGTGTCCTGATTTTTTGATTACGTATCAGTCCAGTCCATTACTCTACTGCAATCAACGCCAAGTAACGTGCGTAATCACAGAAAAATCTAGTATCATCCTTTAAACGTTCTAGTTATCCCACCAACACCTCCTCTCATCCTGCCGTGCTTGGCCTGTTTTTTTTTCTTTGAAGCGTCTTCATCCTTTTTGATATTGTACAGCCGACATCGACAACCAGCCAAGCCACATCACATATTGGACTAGACAGACAAAAACGTGCTCTTGACATTGAACACGTCGTTTCTTCTTAAAAAGAAAAATTTGTCAAATTGATGGAGGTTTTGTATATGAGATAAATAATGCCGTTTTTTTGTTCACTTTTTCATGCTGTATATTAATTTGTCATAAAAAAGTAGTATGACACGTAACAGGGCAGAGCAAGATGCGAAGATGTCCGTCAGCTACAAAAATGATCTCATTTATATTTTTATGATGATACTTGATACGCATTTTTTCACTTAAGTATACACAAGAGACACTTTCAATTTTTATAACGCCTCATCATCAAATCTTTATCCTTGCTACAGAAGTAATTATAGTAGTTTTGGTGGTTGTCATAATGGTGGTATAAAATGAAGTAGTTTTATGTAGTCCTAGATTATAAGATTCATTTACTACCTAACATTATTACTCATTTGTATGGGAGTGCGTGGGAGACGTTGAAAAATGCGTTAAAAGGAGAGAAGATCTCCGTCCGGATAGGCTGATGCGGTTTAATAAGATGTGATGCCAAATGTTAAAAAAATATTGTATCTTGAGAAGAACAGCTTATTTTTATTCTCTCTCTTGGTCGTGGGTTCTCCTCATATTTTATTACCAACAATAACATTGCAATCACTTTCCAAATTGGGAAAATCATGGAGAATTCAATATGAGAGCAAAAAAAAATGTTGTAGGAACAGCATTTTCCATCCGTGTAGGAAGAAGAGTTGAAAAGAGCAAAAGAGTTTAAAGAGTTGTTGAATCTAAAGTATATTTGAAATGAAAGGGGTGCCATGGTGATGTGGCTTTTGTGTTGATGATGGTGCTGGCTTCTCTCATTGTGTTGTATGAATGTGAGGGAGGCTGCCCACGCAAACATCAAAACAAGCAAAATAAATTATATGTCGTTTCGTGCAAAACCGGATTATCTATTGATCTTTTTCACATTTTAGTCACTGGTAAATGTGTACACGGTATTTA
>JAQIWN010004804.1:0-10696 GCA_034699025.1 Entomobrya cf. arborea Gr-Col-00668 | reverse complement strand
CATTTTGATTTAAAAGTGGAACACGTTTGCATAAAATCTCTAAAAATTATACGAAAAACTGTCACAAGCTTTTACAAATCCAATACAAAATTTTCTGCCACTTTCCTGTAGCTCAGTGCGGCATATGATTTTTTTCGGTTTTGACCCTAATTGACTCCATTACGCCAATAAAAGTGCACTAGTTATGTTGCAAAATGAGTTGTTCCGCTGTGAACCCTTTCCCACATCATAGGATCTGGTTGTCTGACAGGTGATCCAACCGGTAAAATCATTGGAGGTTATCATTGCATCATATTTATAAGTCAAACATATTACCCAACAAATAACTGGTAAGTGGATAAGTAAACTAGGCAGGTATATATTTGAGTTTGAACATGTGTCACACTCATGTCATTGACATTCAGCTCACATTTTTAGCTTTTGGGTGAACAATTTCAAGGGAATAAATCACTCAAAATTGTTCAAGGAAACCGCATATATGGATTTTGGAGAGATGACTTTCCGTTTCATCCTCGAGTATGGGATAATATTTTTATGGAACCAACTTTTGACATTACAATGAAAGAACACCTATCAAACTAAAATATGTATGAATTAAATACTAAATCTTTAACTTTTTTTATTTATGTAAATCTTATTTCGTTTTGCACACACAAAATTGAGCACTGCATAAATTTATTCCAATCCTGACATATGAGACTCTATCTGTAATCCAACAATCATCATGTTTCTTAAACGCTGAAGCTTTGAGATATGAGCTTCATTTAAAGACGTCTATCAAATGTATCTACAAGTATGTATGAAATAATCAAACAAAAAGAAATCCAATATATTCAGCATTTGTTTGTTTGTTGGCATTTTTTCCACAAAATTGCTCAAATTCCAGACTGTGCAAAGTGAAAAGATATCGGCCAAAAATAGACTGGAGGAAAGAAAAAGCAAATAAATTCAACGACAATCATCATGCCAAACCACAAACACAAATTTCAATTACACTTGTAAGCTATGTGTTTTCGTTATTTTGCAGAGAGATTCGATTTTTTATTATTAGTACACGTCCCATACATATGATCCATTACAAATCTGAGAATATACCAAACCTAGATTCAAAACTTATAAAAACTTCTTTATATACAATACGTCATCCATCCATCTTTAAGAGATCTTACTTTCTTCATTTATGTATGTATATTTTTTTAGTTTCGTATGGGGAATATCCGGCCTAAGGAAGCAAAAATCCTAGATTCAGAAGAATCCTAAAGCAAAGCTAACCAGATCATCGCTACTTTTCTCTTAGTAAATCGACTTAGGGATAAAAATATACTTTGGCTGCTTTATTTATTGCTACCGGTTTCCTTTCCGAATGCAATAGTAGTAGTAGTAGTTTGTCTTAAGTTTGGATATCCATCCGCGTAGATAAAAGCTAGCAATCACTCAGCATTCAGAAGTGCACATATTTGAACAAAACTTTCTTCGACCACTTTCTCTGTATTACATAGCCAATGATTTTAGATTGTTTAACCTCTAGCCACATCACTTACTCCAGTGTAGAGATTGAACATTGAATGGGATGACAAGCAGAAACATTCTCGTAAAAAGTCTCAGGGTCTCGACCAACAAATCTTCTTTATTATTATATATGACCCGGTGTTTTATCCCAGAATTTTACTCTGAAGTGCCCTGATTTTTTTTCTTCGTCTAACAATTCCAATAGCAATGAAAGCAAACTAAGCTACAATATCTGTAAGCTTTTCTAAGGAACCAGACTGCGCAGTGAAACAATTGAAATCATTACGAATCGAAGCGAAAAGTTTGTATTTTTTCCCAACACTAATTCTTTTAAAATGGTAGTACTATGTTCGAAGCATATATATTATTATAAGGAAAACTTGAGGTAATGTTTGTAACACAGGTTTCGAGAAGTTATTATAGTAATATATTATACAATTAAATTAAAGAAAACAACGACCCAGCACATATTGCATGAAATATTGCTTCGTTTTCATAATATATTATTTAGCCGCTCTTCGTTCCTCTTTAACATTATGTTTTTAAGTTACTGCTACTTCGTAAAGAAAAAGCTGAATAGCTTTTCATTTCTAATTGAACGATGAAAGAGACACGGCTTCGCTTTGATGTAAATATGAATACCTACAATGATAGCTTTGCCATTGGGAACTTGTATAAGTCATCCATTCAATCTTTATTTCTTTACTATCTTTGCTTATAATAAGAAAGTGTTTTATAAAGGAGTAGAAAAGAGTAGTTTTTTTATGAAAGAGAATTGAATGGATATTGTAGCACTGAAAGAGAGAGAGTAAAAGTCAAAAAGAAAACTTTCACCATTAACGTTTATTTACCAATGTCCCGGGGACACAATGTACTGTAGAGTTACTTGTTTCAACATCCTCCATTGTAATACAATAAGTTCCACATCCTTTCTATCGTGCTTCTTCTCTTGTTGCTAACTGTGGCGGCTCGGCTATGGTGTTGTCTTTCCTCTCTGAAGGAATCCGAATAATAAGGCAACCAATAATAATAAGAGGCCTGTAAAAGTAGTCATATTACTACTCTACAAAGCAAAGTGAAACCTTTGTTGAGCAGACAATCTTTGCCCCATAGTCTAGTAATCATTTTGTAGCCGAGAAGAAAAAATAGTGCTGAATGTAAATGAAATGAAGTTCATTTTTAACTTTTGCCTCTTCACTCATTCCTCATTCTTTTTTTTCTATGTTGAGCTATGCGAGAGAAAGAATAAGAAACACAATACTAGCAGCTGGCGTGAAGAATAAAAGAAACAAAAAAAAGAATGCCAAAAATATTAATGTGTAACTTTTCACTGGAATGGGAAACAACCTTCAAAATTTCTTGCGTAAAAAAATGGTAGATGGAATAATAATAGAGTAATGCGGTGACTTTTCTCATTATTATGTTCATTGAATTGCCAAACCGTTTTGATGAAATGGATTATTTTTTCTTCCCTTTCACTTCTTACACTTTTTCTTTTAAATAATAAGCTTTATTTTTTGTTTTTATTCTCCCCAATAGTAATTATTATTACTAAGAAGAGGAAAGATGCGAATGAGACTATCAACAAAGACAAAAAGTATAAATGTATGTTATTATGTGTGTACATGAAGAAGCACATGATGGTGAGCACTTTCACCATCATCATATGTGGTGGCAGCTTGCACAATTTCTCCAGAACTCTCTAGATCTTTTTAGCTTACAGTCAAATGCCCCATTCTACAAAGTTTGTATTTCTTTTGGCATACATTTATTCTACATTTGGGTTTTCCTTTGATGTCATACGAAATGAATTTCTTGGGAAATTGGGACGAAGGTTTCTATTATGTTGATGGAATGGTGGTTACGAAGACAGAACTATGAAATGGAACAAAAAGCTTTATGCACATGCACACATTCAAATTCACATACGTACATGTGGAGTGAAGAACAAGCGAAATTCATTATCTCAAGTAAGGTTATTATTTACCTCAAGAGAATTCATGAAAATGTACTGCGGACAAAGTAGGATGCCACAACTGCTTGGAGGATTAATTAGTTTTATTGTAATCAGACAGATGAGATCGAAAAAAACGAGCAACATTTTGCAAAAAAGGAGGATAATGAAAGCATTCAAATATGAGCCGGCCTGGGACAATGTCTAGACTTAACATGGCATCCATACTCTGTATCCTTCACCGTTATAATTATTATTATTGTTCTCGGAAACCTGAGCACTTGAGGTTAATGTGCAGCAATTTATATGTAAGACGCAAGTTCCAACTTTTTTTAATGTTCAATACAACAAAAATCTCTCAATAAATACACGTGAAGGCGATTCCATGTGGACTTTTGGGATCACTTCAAATTATTGCAATAGTACATTTACAGATTTTTATCTGCAAATAAATTCGTATTGCCAGGTCATGTATTTTTTCGATTTCCCATACGTAAACAAAATTGTTATTGTGTGTGTGCTCTGATTACACTTTTTGCTTTTAATAGTCTTTACAGCTTTGTTAGTTTTGATTTCCTACCCAAGGCACCACTGCAGTTCAAATAATAACGTAAAAACGTAAACAAGAAAACATTAAGTTTACATTTATTGTACTATGAATATCACGATCGTTTCCAAATCCAACTTATTTGTGGAGTATCAGAGTTCCAAGAATTACTTCACATGAAAATTATACAGTGCAACTAAAATGTAATGCCAAACTTTTCGTGAGTATGTATGTATCTCTATTAATGTATTTGGAAATTTCATCTCGGTACTGTACTTTATACCAACAAACGGTGAAACAAAGTTTAATATCAAAATGAAACAAATTCTAATATTTACATTGAAACCTTCTAAATAACATATTGTTTTATAGATATGTATTTTTAGATATTGAATGCTTCCATTCAAGCATTCAGAAATTTAAAGTAAAAATGCAAAACCCTTTCCCTGATAACATTTGCGACATGCAGCTCATCTATTATTTTTATCACTCTTTCTCATCAGATTCAATACAACATGGAAAAGTACTTTCTAAAAACACGCAAAAATAGCATGTTCAATGCCGGTTGACCTTGTAGACAAAAATATTCCACCACACACAATGCCAGAACTACTACTCGTAAACAAACCACATTTACATTTAATTTATCGTTAAATAAGGAAAGTCCCTAGATAATTGCCTATTCCTCTTAGTTTTTCTCTACCGATTTTTCTTAAACTTTAGGAGGCACTATATTTGATATATATATATATATAAACTGGATAGTGAATTGTATGGTAAGTTTACTAATGTCTACGTGAAACGTCATCACACAATCCTACGTGATATAGAGTATTGTACATCCAGCATAGTAGCTTGCTGAGCTGAGCGGAAATTTAGCCAAGGAATTTAAGAAGGAACTAGAAAGAGTTATTCGACGAGCATGACTAGAGAAAAAAGTAACCGATTTCTTTTCTAAATGGTAATTGCCAAAAAAAAGATATATATGTTTAGCCAAATAAATGTTCCTTCAAAATAAAGAAAAATACTCACTTAGCTCTTAAGGGAGAAAACACGTTTATGTACTTTTTGCCAGCAAGCTCTAGTTCTACTATTACATTGTTTGCTGAGATGAGATGAAGGAGTAAAAACAAAAATAAAAGTAAAAGGAGTAATTTTCTCTGTTGACTACTCTGCTCATTTTCTAAAATTGTATTTAGAATCTGTACAATACAGCTTATTTGCTTATCATATATAAACACTATATACATACATACATGAGTGTATAAAAGTGAGTATATTTATTATAAACATTACAATTCTGGTGCACTCACCACCACTTCTACTATTTCAAGTTGAAAGCTTTTCTTGTCTTCAGTCCTTACTCTTTCAGACACACTAAATGAGGAGGCGACTATGCTGTCATGCTTTGCTTTCCTATTTTTCTCTACTTTCTCCAACGAAACCACCTACTTTGCATAGTAAGCAGGTTTTTCAAATTTCTCTACTCAAGCTCTAGACAGATTTTATACTTTAATGCCACAATACTAGTATTCATGCTATATATTTAAGCAAAACAATGCATTAAAACACAAATATACAATATGCATATAAAATGTGCAATTTTCTATTGTGCATCCACTACTAAACCGCTTCGAAGGACAAAAATATAAGTTTTTCTTGTGCAAACTTTCACTTACCATCTACGAATGTTAACCGTACCCCTATAGCACGTTGTGATTGTCTATATCTCACTTTTAACCAATGTGTGTTTCATTGCAAATTGTTATTTCTACAAAGCAACAATATTGAATATATGGGGGAAATGGAAAGCCATAAATAAGTACCTATGTATATGACAGTCATCGTGCTACACATCACCACACATGTATATATCCTTAAATATACGACAGCCATGATATTTGAACTGAGTCGACTTGTTTGAACCACTTTCGGATAATGTGACAAGATTTTGTTTTCAACCCTATCATCATGCTCTTTTCTTTTGTTACGTTTTTCTTTAATAAACCATACAAAAGCAGGCTAGGCAGAAACAATTCTTTTCCAGATGTTTCACTGTTTCTTATATGCAATTTCATTTGAGAAAACATGCTATTGTCATTTTATAGAAGTGAATGTTCTGTTGTATATATTTATGTATATTTAAGGGGTTTCAGATGCGAAAACACTACACATTTCTTTAAATTCATGAGATCGACGACTACATAAATAGAAACACTGTATACTGTCATACCAATTCATGTTAAGTGATGAAGAAGTAGGTATAACGTAGACTGATGATGACGAAAGTCAACTCTCCTTGTATGCTTTTTATATTATCGAAAAGAAGAAACTCTGGCTTTCACTTGAAAACAGCGTAGAATTTTTATGCATGACTGTGAAAAAAGGGAAAATTGACACACAGGAAACTGACAAAAAGGAAAAAGGACGAAGTAGGAGTTTTTGTCAGTACCACTTTCACATCAAGATATTACGGTGAAATAATCTCTTCTGGAGTTTCCTGGAACCTTGTTCTTGCCTGTCAACCATAATGCAATACATTTCAATCACACCAAACAAATGTGTGTAGGGCCAGGACCTCCTACATTTTCCTCCGAAAAACTTAAGTGAACTTTTGCCCACGCTTCATTTTACACATAACTTTTCTTCTAAAATGCTTTTAGTACACAGATGTTACAACAAATATTTGATTTTGAGAATATTTATTCGTAAATTCTTTTACACTTTGTTACAAATTGCTCCCAGGCTTTAGTAAAATATTTGAGGTCTTTAGTTACGAAAGCCACATGAATTAGATTAGAGAAAGAATGGAAAGTATTCAAAAGCTGAAGAATGCGTATAGACTGTAAACTTTTCAAAAATAATAAACAAATTGTCTATTGTTTTCAATTTCTAGATATACGACTTAATCCTTATTAAAATAATGTAAAATAATATCATAACTTGGCTACGTTTTCAATTTTTTTTCTCTTTATTTTAGCATCTTAAGAGACGAACTGGAAAGTTTAAACGCAGATAACTCCAACTTTCTATTTATTTGCATCTGTTCTTGACTCATTGCCTCTTTAGCAGCATTTATTTGGCGTGACTGACAGGCACTAAGCGCTTAAACGGAGAAAGTCGCTTTGACTTTTGGCAGTGACAAAAGAAACATTGGGCACATGCAGACCTCCGCCTATTTACCAGTTCATTTAACTAAAAAAAATATAAAAGAGAGAAAAATTTAATCTAATTGAACGCGAAACACAGCTCGACAGTCCCAGAAACTTGTTTAAATGTACTTTCTGTGCAGTGATGTTACTTTGGAATGAAAAATAAGTACATTACCCAGAAAAAAGGAATCTAGGAACGGTAGCATCAAGAATGGAATTTTTCTCTTTCCGTTTCTATTCAGTCAATGGACATTTAAAGAAAAGTGAGAGCATAGTGAATAGGAAAGTGCCTAATAAATTCCAGTCTACCATTTCGTTTATACTGATGCTGTCTGTCAAATTAACTAGAGTATGTAAAGTAGAGTAGTAAAACAAACGAAATGAACACAATTTTTTTCAAAGTCAAAAAGACAACCAACTTTACATTTTTCGGGAGTAAAAGGCTAATGGAGTATGAAGAAAATAGCATGCTCATTTCCAACACTGGGTTTTTAGGCCAACATGCGAAAAAAAGGCTGAATTCCTGCTCATCCTTTTTATTTTTGGTGCGTTTTTGTAAGTAAAGCGTTTTAAGTCGCTTGGGATGCTGGATGGATAAACGCAAAGCGGATTGGTTTGGTATTCAAGTTTAGCAAAGGTTTTGTGCTTTATGGTTGAAAACTGGCGCAAATCAAAATTTAGTGAGTGCGTGCATGAGCTTACTTAAAAGGCTAACATCAAAAGTGGAATTTCCTCATTCCACTAGACCTCGTCACTTTTCACCATAATATTCAAGCATGGACAAGTGAGGTCAGTCATTTAACTAAAATGGGTTTCCCCACAGCATGTGATGCAGCTATATTTGAAAAAATAATATGCTGAAATGGGCACACATAGAATACGCATGAATCCCCTGCGTGATCATGCCTGAATGGTCATGAATACTAATTAGTGAAAAAACAGAGTGATACAAAAATGGTTGCTCTACTTTGAGCTTGTAAAAGTACTTAATTGCATGACATGCCTTTTAGAATAGATTGCATTGAATGCACTGATGAACTTGGTTTTTCAAAAAAAATTGCATGCATGCATTGCAAATTGTGTTTTAAGCTCAAGCTGAGTATTTGTCATGAAAAGTATATGCATACATCTCTGCACTTTTAACACGCGTGTCACTATTGCGTGGTTTACAAATAACAAATTAAATCAACCTTCAACGAACCTTCTAGAAGAAGTTTTCTGGTACTTGAATTGTTCTGTAACAACCGGTGTGGGAAGTTAAAAAAGGTTTATATTAAAAAATAACTGGGTTGCAAAAGACAGTAACTTATTATCTTAGAACAAAAAGGTTTGAATTCTGTTTTAATTGAATTGCTAAATTACTGTGAAAGACTAAAGTACACGCTTGTATTTCGTAAAAGTGTAAATGTAATATTTAGCAATTTAAAAACTTACAACGTATTTTTACAAATTAATTTAAACAAAACAAGTAATAATTCTACTTTAATGAGTTTGCTGTTGAGAATCTTCACTAACGACTGAAAGTAGCAGTGGGCTTAAAGTGTAGGTGGTACTTTTTATCATTTTTTTCACAGAACGCTGTTTTGTCATAAAGCGTAGTACTAATGTCACAATAATATTTGACTAGATGTTTTTTTAAGATACAATTAAAGCTCAAAAGTTTTGTTTATGTAAAAACTGTATGGAATGAGTAGAAGTATCGTTACTTCTTCTTTAGAAAAGTATAATGTTTTATAAACAAATTCGTATTATATAAAAGACAAGTGTCAATTAACATGACTTTTAATGTTTAAAAAACCAATTTAATCACTTTAATATAGTGAAAAAGTAGTCAATTACCAATTACACACAAACATAAGCACATCAAAACAAGCAATATTATATAATGTTTCAAGTAAAACTGATGACAGTGATATAATTCTATATCATAAGATGTGTTCAAAAAAACTGACAAAATAACAAGCAATTTTAATGAGACTACAGCAAAGGAAACATCTTTTAATCATAGTCATGTCACGTAAACAAAACTACAATCAGATACAGATCTTTTTTTTAAATTACATGCAACAATGTATTAATTTACATAATTCGAGGTAATGCAATGAATAATGAAAGAATTAATGCCAAATTACATAAAGATGAGTCAGTCATGCCATAGGGTTTTTGTTTACTAGTTATTGACGCATTTAATAATAATAACCCTTATTTTATGCAAATGAATGAAACAATAATTCACTTTTCTATTATCACAACTGCAAAAGTACACAGCATGCTAAAGCAAATTTGTTTTTCTCAAACCAACTTCTGCTTAAACTATGAAAGGCCTTAATTATCGCAAAGAAGGCCACAACACTTGCAAAATACTGAACACAGGAATACTAATCTGTTGCAAATTTTACTTGAAGGATATACATAAATTTTCAGGATCAAAACTATCAGAAGCTTGTACAAAAGTGGTATGCAAACTTAATTTGTTTATGATCATTGGCATCTGCTTTCACATTCAAATTTTGATGTAGCGCTACAATGATTATTAATCATTCCTCCTCATACCACGTAGCATGTAACGATTTTTCTGCATACTAACGAGCCTATTTTCCTCGTAAATACTCAAAAACTGAAGAGTGAGAAAGCCATTTATCATCACGTTTGACTAGGCATACATCATGCTAGCTTGCATTGAAATTATAAATTTATTTATACAGTCATGTTTCTATGTGTTGGCAATAATAAAGGATCTGTCGGTTACTCCATTTTCCCTTCACGCTTCCGGCTGACTGAACGAATAACAAAATAGGACGAATAGATGGATCATCATCATGAATCTTTTTTTATCCATTCTCTTTGAGATTCATCCTCGCATGAATAAGGTTGTTCCCATTATACTACATAGCAGGCCGATTCAAATTATAAAACTGAAAAGAAAAGAATGAATGTTGTGTAATTTTATATGCTCTATAATATAATTCTCGCTGTTTATGCTATTTTTGTTCAA
Organism: Entomobrya cf. arborea Gr-Col-00668; assembly: GCA_034699025.1. Taxonomy (NCBI): domain Eukaryota; kingdom Metazoa; phylum Arthropoda; class Collembola; order Entomobryomorpha; family Entomobryidae; genus Entomobrya; species Entomobrya cf. arborea Gr-Col-00668. The sequence goes on along the minus strand of JAQIWN010004804.1, from coordinate 539 downwards.
CAAGAAGAAATATCATTTTGCTATTTTATTACGAAATGTATGCCTACTAACATACTACATTAGTATTTTGCTTTCTCCTTGTTTTGAGGTTGTCTATTCAGTAGCACGCCGCCGTTACCACTACCACACTTTTTCATTCTAGTTGTTTCATCAGTACCAAAACAGCTAGACCCAGAAATGAAAGCAAACCTTATTTCCATCCTGTCATCAGCTTGTTTACTCGCGAACATGACGTGGGAGCTGCTTGAATTGACATGTTATTACAGACTTGTCACTGTTGTAGTAAAAGTTGGTGGTGCACAATACATTTTTTCTGTAGTAAATGCAAACTAGAAACATGCATCAAAACAGGAAAAAAATGAGTCAAGCAGAGTAAAATAGAGAAACAAAGGTAGTAAAGAAAATATGTTGCATTCATGTTTTGTAAAATTAAGAAACATTCCAAAGCTATAAGGAAAGAAAGATATGATTTACCTTTTTTCCCTACGGAAAAGTAGTAAACTTCTAGCGTGTTTCACGTAAATTCAGGAATAAGAGCG
>JAQIWN010004803.1:0-10698 GCA_034699025.1 Entomobrya cf. arborea Gr-Col-00668 | reverse complement strand
GACTTAAGCGTAGGTTGTTCAAGAGTAACTTGTTGTTTTTACCTCTTGACTTTAGCTGAAGTATTTTATGTAACTTGCAACAAAAGAGTACTACAAAGTGCGTTTTTAGTTAAAATGCCAAACTCAAGTAACACACAACAAGCTGCCAGTTCTACAATGTCTATGTCTGTGTGGACATTTGAAAAAGAAAGACATGCATGAACATTTTATTCAAGTTTTTGCTTTCACTTTTGACGCTTTACATTCCTAGAAGCATATAAGACTATAATGCTAGTAAGCTTGAGTCTCGGTTTCGAAATTAGTATAATGAAGTGAGTTAGAAATGCTGCTGCTACAAACGTCTTAAAATTCTGGTGGAATAGTTTTTGTTGTGTAATGTTTCTTTCGAAGTCTTACTTGTTATCGCTAATAAAGCTACACATAATATTTTTAATCATACGAATATCAGTTAACCTGTATGTACTTTTAATTGTGAACCATTACAATTGAGGAAACGATTCGATACTACCTTTCGTACAAATTTATTTACTTCAAAATACAAGATCGGTTACTTGTCGCAAATTTTACACAAATTTTGATTTTGGTTATAAAGCGTAGCGATAATACAATTTCCCCCTTGTTTTGGGTAATAATTAGTGATATTTTCCTGAAATTCTGGATATATGTACATGCCGAAAGTTACCAAAATATTTTAATACGTACTAACATAACCATATACTGCCTTATTGACGTCATGTCAGTTCGTCGTCGTTTTACTTTCAATTGCCCTTTCAAATTATGTTGTTAGTTGTAAACGGTAGCGTCATTAAGCGCCACACAGCGTAATAAACCCTTCCATTATGGATACATGCTCATACACAAATGAAATCAAGAAGGCTTAAGTGAATTGCACTTTGGGGAAAATTGAAAACATGTACTTTATACAAATTCATATACAGTATAACTTGCGCTAATCCCAAAACCTAAAAACAAAGCAAAACAACATAACATTGTAAAAGGTTATATTAGAAGCTCGCATAAAGTACTTTGTACTGTTTTCACTAACAGACTGTTATGCACATACACAAATTTATAACAATAGCTGAAAAAAGCAATAGACATAAAAGCCATCTTGTACTTAACAGTAATTGCCTGCTACTACTTTTTTGTGGTTAAGCTGTACACTAAAAATACTCAAGCTAAAATACCACACAAAAACCATTTGTTTGTATGGAAAATATCTTGATTCACTCAGTTGGCTGGCATGCTTGTTCCGTTTCTGTATGAAAATTTTATACAAAGCCTTGTTGGATTAATAGCTTGTAATGATGATGCCAATGTAACTTATTAAATGCCTTGCTTTCACACACATGTCTACAGCTACGGTATCATAATGCCAGTCAGTGGTGGTATCCGTGTTGCCCTTTCGCCTTTTCTTCCTTCCTTGTCTATTATTTTCAGTGACACCATTCAACATTCAACTCCTCCAAGGTTCATGTACCATCATCGTCATCGCCGTCAACACACCACGATATAACATATTATATATATATTTATGCTTTTGGCTCCGCTTTGTTGCTGAACTGAAAGTGGTGTTGAATAACTGGTTATTAGGAAGCAAACCAGGCGACAAGCAACCCAGCCAAGAAAAAGGCTTTTAAAAAGATGTCTCATTCATGAACGTTAAGTGATGGTAAATGGCTTGCAATTTCGGTGCCGCACTTTGTAATGTACATTAGCACTCGTCGACTACTAGCATCATCACAGCTTACCAGTGGACAAATTGAAGAGAGCTGTTTGTTACATTATCTCTACAACATATTTATTTTCTGAAGGAGAAAGAGATGAACTGTGCCTGACACTCGCTTTAGCTTTTGACTCCTGTTTTTCTCGATTACTTTTCTGGTTAAAAGTGGCTCCCAACTCGCAAAAAGCAAATTCATATCCAATTGCACTTATCATTCCGCTTTTTGTTTTTTACTGGAGCAATGTTACGTGTATATCCATTCAATTTGCCGTGTATATGTTTAAACGTACTTGAGAGTAAGTATCACAAAGCTATCATGATCATTATCAAATGTAAGCTGTAAAAGCGTGTATCAATTTGTCACACTTTTTTACACTGTCACCACCACCACTACTTCTGGGAACGCGTTTAGCCTATTAAATTCCATGTAGTCGATTTCATTTTACTCTCTTTCCTTTTTCGCACTTTCATCCAACCTTTTTGTAATTTGACTCTAATGAAATGTTTTGAATTCCAATAAAATACACATTTGCTCTTTCTTTAAAAAAAAAAAAAAAAAAAAACCTGCTGCTCTACTTGCCTCCTTTTTAAGTTCAAAAATGAATATAATATTATAAAATAGGATGCATACCTACTTGAATGAAAATGAAAGGGGGAATTCTACGAAAGAAAAGAGAAATCCATCTGCTACTGCTTACTTAATAATTTCTTCTTTCCAAACCTTGTTTACTGTTTTCCTACCACTGTATACACATTTACTTTACTCTACTTACAATTTAAGCATTTTTGCTTTCTTCACAATGGCGATACTCACAAATAAATACTTAACTCTCTCTCCACCTACCTCTTATGGGCGTACTTCCAATTTTTGGCTTAAAAGAAAAAAAATTGAGTTTCTAATACTCTTTACAAGATGAGAAGGAAAAAGTAGAGGAAGCCCATTATTGTCGACAGTCTCCCACTGCGGACTCACTAAATGGAGGGTAAAGTTTATTGGAAGAAACACTTGAAATTTATGAGGATGGCTACGAGGAATACACAGCGTGGTGTACCCTCTCTCCTACTCCGCCATAGCCACTTTTAGATAGAAATATTGCAACCTTTTCTTCTTTTCCTCCAACAACAAACATCAGTACACCATCATCATCTTTAGGTTGTTGGATTCCTTCTCTCTTGCCCTTTCTTTAATATAAAAAGTTCAATAGAGAAAAGCTTATTTCTTCTTCTCCTCAAGTAAATGAAAGATCAGAGCGCAGTAGGGAAATTACAGCAAATTCACTAGCAGTGTGTTGTAAAGAGGCTTCCTTGCTGACTTGACTGACTCTGTTTAGTTTACGCTGCTTATTCTCTAAAGAAAAGAGAAGCATTTGAATATTATTCTGATACTCACACATACACAGACTGTACACACTTCCCACCTTGATTCTGTCAGAAAGTAAGAAAATTTCTCTAGAGGAGAATTTTCTGCCAGTATGCACTGTGTTTGGTGCACGCACACGCAGCATGTTCCTATAAAATATAATAATAATCATATTGCCGAGTTTTACCCCCTTCCTCCATTTCAATAGCAAAGCATTTAGGTAATATTAAGGTTAGAGAAACTTGACGAGAAAATTTTGTTCATAAAAAACGCAGTTGGGTACCCTCACAAGAAACTTCCTCGAGTTTTCTCTGTTCTTTTGCGTGAAGCCTCTAACATTCAACAAATCATGTGTACTTTATTGCACCACACTTTTCTCCACTGTGTAATTCAAGTAAAGTGGTATTTTATCAAATAAATTGGAGTTGCAAGCGTCCATAGAATATTTCTTATCATTGCAGGAGTAAATATGTTCATATTAGTATGTAGTTAATGATAATTTTTCGCTTGACTCTTGATTAATTTCTAACCTACATATATTCTCGGCCGGAGACTATGTGACTTGACTTGAAGGATCCACAAAACACGTAAATTGAGGAAAATGAGGAAGTGAACTAGCTGTTTACTTTGATGAGATGCCAGTCATGTATTCATGAGACTTGAGTGAGTGGGTGAGAGAGATGATGGTGATGATGATAACTTAAGAGCGAGCAAAGAAAAAGCTTGAGAACGATATGGCACAGCTTGCAGGCATTAATTTCTCTCCGCTAAATTACATCGTTATACTCAAGAAAAAGAGTTGCAAGTTTGAGAAGGAGAGTTAAGTGAAGAAAACTGAAAGTGTGGTATGGTATGGCGATGGTGGTGATGATGAAGGAGGAAATATTGATGTGTCGTCGGGAAGTCATTGGTACTGGTGAGCAAAGATGATTATGATGGTTATGATAATGGAATTGACGGTGGTGATGTGGTAGAGTGTTACTTTGCTTTCATCTGCTAAGTTGTTATTACTTATTACCATCATTATGGTCTCATTGACACTTTAGTGGTTTAATGAGAAAAATGTTGGGTATTTTGGAAAATTTGTTGGAGTTTTTTGAGATTTTTCTTATATTTTATTTGCATGTCACGTTCACGTTCATGAATGTATAATGAAATTTCAGAGTGAAGAACCTTTTAAGCTGGAATTGTATATGGGTGTTTTTTAGCGCAAAGCTATCTATAGATCTTAGGAATGAGGTCACCGGTAAAACCAGCATGATTAAATGACTGATATTTTTGAAAAGGAAAGCATAACTGATGGCTCACAGATAGCAACCAAACATTAATTAAATTTTCTCAGTTGTTGTGCATATCAAGTTATAATCTACGAAAACTAAATACAAAAGAAAATGTTATTTCTTCATATCATTTATTTAACAAATATGAAAATGAAAAATATCATCAATCTTAACATTCCTTCGTTAATGATTTACGACCCATTAATGTATGCATGTGTGTACGACCACGTCCCTTTTGTCACGCCACCGGTTGTAGAAAGTTATTTTCTCAAATGAAAAATATTTAATGAGGATAATTTTTTTTACATTCCTTCTAATAAAATTTCAACATTTCTTCTTCTCATCATTCATTTAACACTCGCCAGCTGTTATTTTAAACGGGGAATTTAAAACTGAAATGAGAGAGCCGTATGAAAAAACCATGCACAAAATGGTTTTGACGGCCGAATAGTAAGTAATGCTGATGATGATGAGCTCATCTTCCACTGCATTTCCCTTTTCATTTTACATTTTAATTTCTCTTCTTTACACGAAAATAAGCGTTTTAAGATTTAATGCTTTCGAAATAAAATAAAAATGATGATGGTGGCAGTGGGGAAAAAAAGAAAGTGAGAGAAAAAATGTTCACATACACGCACAAATACAAAGAATAACGAAATGTATCATTAAGGATTTCCTTCCCCTCGACTACACACGTTCAAATTATACAGCAGCTTAAATACACTATTTTGTTTGTTATTATAATACCCGGAGACGGCGACGACTGCGAAGAAGCGCGTAACCTAATACATAGTATCACACAATACCTTATTGTACATTTCTTACATTTTGCTAAGTATGGTCTGTTCTCCAGGCGTAATTTATTGCTGCACAAAAAGTGGCAGCAAATGCACAATGCATTTTAATTTATGAGCTTTCACAGATGGATCTCCGCCTTATTTCATCTTCTTTTTTTTTCGCCCAGTCTAAAATAACCGCCCACTTCCATTTTCCACGCACGAAAAATACACATATTATACTTTCCCTCATTTCACCATTATACCAGTGTTGTGTGTGCTCACGGATGCGAAAAAGAAAAAGTGGAAAAAGAAATGCCGAATGTTTTTGTGTTGAGTTATAATAATAATAACGTTAGTTGTGTTTCTGTTTGTATGTCGATACCTTCAGGCAAAAAAATAGTCTAGTGAATGTGCTTCTTTTTCGGTTTCACTTGTCGGTAATGAGCTTTTGTCCCAGCCCAGCAGCAGCACACAAGAAAAGAAAAAAATCTGTTTTGTGTGTAGAATACAATAAAATGATATACACACACATTTTAATAGATGGTAGCTTACCACCACTACCACCATGCATAATATTATTACAGTAAAAAATACTATAAAGACAAACGGAGAGAGAGAGAGAAGAAAAGACTGTTGAAAAGACAGCATACATTTACATGATGTAAAACTACATGTAATGTAATCGCAGAAAGTCGGGAAAAAATATGAGAAAAGAAAATAAGAACCAATTGTGTGTTTCCCCTCTTGTCTTAATGATTTTTCTTTGATGGAAAATCACTGGCTGAATGAATGAATGCTGGTCCTCCTTTGCATTATTGTTACTGCAGAAGGGTATATTGCATTGCAATCTAATATGTTCGAGAAAGAAAAAAAGTAATAGCATCATCATCAAAGCATGGTTTTATGAATAGAAAAAAGGGTTTAAAATTTCCGTTGTTGTGTTTTCATGTTATTCATTCCTCAGGCAAAACTGTTCGGTTTTTGAAAATAATAATATAATAGCACAGTTGGAAAAAATGGAGTTAAAAATACAAGTTAGTTACGGGAAATAAAAATGCATTACACATTAAATGCACCAGCCACACACACAAAAGCATCAGAGATTGCAGCAGATAAAAATGAATTGAGTGAGTGTTTTTAAACAAAAATATATGTTGAGTAGAGTTGAAACTAGAAGTGATTTTTTTTGGTTTGGTAAAAGAAATGAATGAATTAGAAAGAAAAATAGAGAGAGAAAAAAACATTTAAAAGGCTTGATGTCATTCATTACGTCTGCTTGAAAAAGTTGTAATGGATGATGGAAAAAAAGTTATTTTGGTTGTTGGTGAGCCAGCTGCTGAATTCGATGCATTTATACAGAATGGAGAGATGATGTAAATGATGATGATGATTTGATCTTCGCCCAATCTCCCTTGAAAATCTTTTTGATGAGCCAAAACTAAGTGTCACTTGAGGATTTATTGCGAAAAGAAAGAAAGATCAACTCGTTTTTGGCTTTTTATGGTTTCCTACTTTTATTTTCGAGAAAAAAGTATGCCTTGTTTTGTGCAAGCTACCCTAGTACCACACCGTGCTCTCAACTGAACTGTATTTCCGTTTGACGTTTGACTTTGCACGCTGCATATATGTCCATGGCACGAGTCGGAAAATGGAAAGTGGTGATACCGGAAATGCTCTTGAACTATTCTGGGTTATTGATAGCATTATTGAACCATACCGAGCACAAAGTTCCAAGTACTTACTTTGTTTGGAGCACCATGTGCACATCAAAGGGTAGTGGGTATCATTTTACTGTTCTACTGCATTTTTACTGATCAACCCGATATGCGGCCTTCTCATTTCGAGAGATTTTTAACTTGACTCCATTCTCGGCTTGCAAGCCTTTTCTGTTCTTCCTCATCCGAATCTCAACAATCACGGTTGATTAAACAGGGAAAAAGTATACTGCTCACTTTGTGCATGCCAAGTCAAATGAAACAGAAGAGGAGCGCATATGAGCAGCAGTACTTCCGCACTTGTACTTTTTTATGTGTAATGCACTTGTGACCATGCGATCAGATTCATCTCATTCTTCCGGGGTGCTAAAAATGTGAAAGCGTTCAACTAAAAAAAGTTCTGTGATCAATATATTCTCAATCATCATATAATAAAGTATGTATTTGAGTGAGTGGGGAACGAGGGGTGTGGTGGTGGCCATCTAAAAGCAAGTCTACATACTCTTTTCTCGTAGTTCTGATAGTTTTAAAAGAATTCCCGATCGAGTATTGTTATGTGTGTCCATGCTTTAAATGTCATTACTGGGCTGTTGTTTCACTTTAATGTAATGTAATTGGGATGCATGTTTGTAACTTGAATTGATGTAATGGTGTTATTCACTGAATTGGAGTTGGGCAACTGGGAATCCAACCGTTTCCCTTTTTGTCATCTAAAGAATGCACTTTGCTCGTTTCACTGAGAAAAGTGTAGTGAGACTCGACTTGCAGCGGTGGTGAATTTTTTTTCTGCGAGCGTGTGCATGCTATGTCTCAAGAGACTTGAGAATACATTGTCGTCGCTCATGTGTCGCCTTGTCTTGCATAGACTATTTGTTAAGGTACTTGTTATAGTAAGAGGAGAAAGAGCATGTGGACAGTTTCATAGTTTGTTACCACAAAAACCACTGACACGAGCCAGAGAGCCAGGAACAGCAGGCTGTCTACCATATACCGTGTGTCTAGTGTATGCACAAATGAATACAAAACAGCGAAATGAGGAGAAAGAGGCAAAAGCTGTGGAGAAAAAAGTAATAATGATGATGGTAATAGTGATGACGGTAACGGTAACAAGTTATAATGCATTACATGTAGTTTGGCCTCGCGACTTGGCTTTGGCTCTTCTCTTGTGGCTCATGTGAATTCATGATACTCCCCGGCAGAAAAAAAAACTGACAGAGAAAAAATGTATTGGTAAAAAAGTTTGAAAGGATGGTGGTAATAAATGAACGTGCGTACAGTTATGGATGTCTGTGTAAGTGTATGTATGTATATGCGTCTCCTTTCTGTTCCCATGCCTTGTTTAGTTTTTCTCAACTTGCTGAGCTCAGTTGCAGCTCCCCAAGTGCCCGGAAGCCGTTTGCCCATTAAATCGAACCGGAATCAGAACATTCGTCGTTGTCATTTCAAATGGTAGTGTGTATGCACGTAAATATGTACATAGTTCATTCATTCACTATATTGTATTCAGTGTCCTTCCACTCTTATCATTATACGTTTTACCACGAAGCCTGGTACTTGGAGATTTTGGTTTACTTCCCTGAAGGGAGAATGGTCGTCCATCAGTTTTGTGTTACGGCACAAGAAGTAGTGTGAGAGGCGTAACGGTAATATTGTACCAAACAGCACGCACGCAGACATACATACAAAAAACGCGTGTACATCCCTTCACTTGATGAAACAGAGAAAAAAAATCTCCTGATCATTTGTGGTGGTGGTAGAGTTGTGAGATTGTGTATTGAGTATTGGCAAGTTTATGCCAAGTTGGGAATTGGAAGTGTGTATAAACCAATAGTAATACTGATGATGAGAAGAATATTTGGAATTCATCCGAGTCGAGTGACTATGAAAGAAAACAAAAGTTCGTAAAAAGTTAAGATGATCAGAGTCTTTAAGAATAAGAAAGTACAATTTTGGCTGATGGGAAGAAGGAAAGAAAGTCAAAATGAGATGACTACAGATTTCGCAGGGAAAAGTTTTATATGAATTGGCTTCGATTCATACTTGTCTCACTGAAGACTTTTTATGAGATTACTTTAATATAGACACTGCACTAGAGTGTCACATGATTACAATCAACGTTTGTGCTTATACTATATACACTTTTCCAAGTGTATCATCCGCTTTAGGAAATATAGCTGTTTTTTTACCAGGAAAGTTTTCAAAAAATGTCAAAAGGGAAAAGCATGAAAGAAGTATTCTTTTTGGCAGTCGTTTTCTTGCTTCCACGATTATTTTCAGGCCAGAGGGCACCACATATAGAGTACAAATTACTAAATGACTTCAGTAAAATAAGTGCAAATGAAATATACATAAATCATTAAAAATATCCTTTTTTATTCATTTCAGATTGCAAAATGAGGACCCATTGTAATAATCTGTTGTACCGGTTGATCTCAACTTCAGCGCTTTTTGGACTGTTCACGTTGAGCGCTTTGCTGATTCCGGTAACGTCATACTACAGTGAAGGTAAGTGTGTTCATGCGATCAGTTATTTTGATTATCAAAAGTTGAGTTCAAAGGTATGGTTTCTGCCTTTCTATTTATTTTTTGATATTATAAAGTTACATGCATGGTTATGTAAGAGGGATCAAATTGAAGTATTAATTTTGTCGGTTAATGGGCTTCCATTTTACTTCAAATGTTCAAATTTTCATGCCATGAAAAGCTATTGTAATTAGTTGTTGTCATACTGTGCAAATTTTATGATTTTCATGTTACTTTGCCTTATCCTGTTCAAAACAGGTACTAAAACTTGTTCAAGTGAAAATGTAATGAGATCGAAAGAAGCATGATGATAAAATACAATCATCGTCCTTACAATTTTGCACAGAAGCTTGTAACATGAAGATTTAGTGTTGGTCTGTGGAGCATTTAGAATGCTTCATTGAGAGTCTATGAGTTTTAATTCTCATTTTATCCATTGTCAAAAACATTTGTTCAAATTTCGCAACATCTGTGCACAATAAGTTGCTATATGGAATTCGACGAAATCCAATCGTACACATTCGCATTCTCTAGCATTGCACTGCTTCGAGTGGTGGTGTATTGTGATCTCTTTAGACAAATTTGAGAATAAGCAGCACCACCAAAAGACACAATTTCCTTTTCCATCAAGATATTAAGTATTAATACAAGAGCCTAGTATTCACTACTCACGAATGAGCGAGATATTACTTTTCCCTTTGTTTTACATCTCATCATCATCGACACACAGAAAGTCACAGTGTCTGCGTACCCCTTTCTCTCAGGCAGCGCTCAGCGGCAGACAAAAGAAAAAGTTTGTTTCGTGCCGCACAAAAGAATTGTACCAGCTAAAGCTTCAAACGCAATGCTGAGCAAAGTCCAAAGTAAAACAAAGGAAATTAGTTAAAGCAAAAGAGAAAGAAAAGGAAATCTATGGAGAGCAATCTAGCCTTTTTTACCTATTTCAAATGTTGTCGCATACTCACGGTTCACCGTTTATGATTGCATCACAACTCCTACCACCACCGCACCAACCTCATTGTCTCAAGTATGCCGCGTCACAGAGCAGTCATTTTCATGAGTTTGGAGAGAGAGTGAGCAGTAATGATGATCATCAATGCAGTCTGAAGAGCTCTCCAAAGAAACGCCGTGAAACGATAATTTACACTAGTGCATTGTGTGTGTTTGCCATTTTACTTTCCCTACTTCACAAAAAGAGAAAAGTTTTGCCTAGAAAGTATAAAAAGACATGCATATAGGCAGTGTTGGGGATCGGTATTTACCGCGGTAGATTTACCGAGCGGTCTCGGTACGTTCTCGGTATTTTATCTACCGT
>JAQIWN010004802.1:0-10698 GCA_034699025.1 Entomobrya cf. arborea Gr-Col-00668 | reverse complement strand
ACAAGCAAGCTGCAGTAATGATTCTTAATAGAGAGTAATGATAATTATAATGAGAATGATGAAATCATTAAATATTTCACAGCCGACTGCCGACCATGTGTGTCTACAACTGTGCGGTAGTGCTACTTGATTTGTTGTCCGTCACAGTAATGTCGTTCATTGCATTAGAAAAAGCTCAAGTAAAAACATATTTGATGCAAATGAATGGATGGATGATAAACCCCCACGAAAGAATCATGCAAAAAAACAAGTTTAATGAATTGGCAATCTAAGATGTATGGTTTGTTTGTAGTATGCATTTTTAAACGATATTTCAAAAAAGTTTGACAACACATTTGTAAAGAGATAAGAAAAATGGTTCTCGCTCTAATCAGTGTACTCACCTGGATAAACTGAATGGTAATTGCGGACTTGCCCACACCACCCCCGCCGACAACTACAATTTTGTAGTTGGTTATGCTAGACTTTCCAGCCATCCTGTCGTTTGTACGCTTGTTGAAGTAGTTTTGGAGTGAGCTCAAAATTTTGAAAGATTTTTGTGGTCGATAGGTTACATAAAAAAAATTAGAGATTTAACTCTATAAGGGCTGTATGTAGGGTAGATAGATATGAGGATTTCGTTTGGATGCGATCCGAGAGTAGTCCTTTTAACAGTTGTCCTGGTATTCTTGATGTTCACTTTTCTGCATAAAAGCTACCTGAAAAAGAAAATAAAGTAAAATGTGCAAAATCGATTGTTTTAGAATAATATATGCAAATTATATAAAAACAGACAAAACATTTTTTTGATGATGAAAATGAGAACGTTTCATGCAAAATTGGTGTACATTATTTAATATTTTTTGATGCCCTTTCCAATCTCCTTTACATTCTTTATCTTTCTCATTGACGTCATTCATCATTTGTATCTTGATTATTAATATAATTCCAGGTATAACAGCCCATTTCATTGCTTCTCACTCGCTGTCGCTACTACCAATACTCAATACATAATAATTATTTTACATTACATAAGCAACTTTCACTGAAAGTGCTTTCCTTCAAAAGCCTTTGAGTGAATAAATCTGACCAAGGTTTCATAACACTAAAAAGCAAAATTAAAACAATAATAAAAGGCTTTAACGAGCTTTTGTCACAAGAAATAAGTAGTATTAAAAACCTCTAGTCTCCCTATTTCATCTTCATTGCATAAGTAGCCTAACAGTGTGCATTGCACGAACGCTAACTGTGCCTCTTGACGTCTCTCTGAATTTACAATATTTTGAATGTTTCACTCCTTCATCAAAAACTCTCCCTATCTCTTTCTTTCCCTCATCATCTTGTACACACTACAATAAAAAGAATATTATGTAAACATATCTGTTCTCACACCACTAGTCACAATTTTTTATGATAATACTTTTTTTCTCTTTGAAACATGTATCTATCTATATACATTATATAAAACCATGTACTATATTAGTCTATTAAAGACTTATGTATAAAAAAAGCTTTGCATTCGTTTCTAAAATGCTTCTTCTCGTTTCCCTCACTCTTTTTTCTCTATCTGTCTCAATACAAACCAGCTATAGTTGAGGTTGAGGGAAGAGTTTTGCTATTTCTGGAACTGGAATTCACTTAAGCTGCTGAAAGCACGTGTATCAAGAAGATGAATTCATATACAACATAACACAGCGAACATAGAAGCAGTTTAGCAAGTAGCGTACATCAACACATCGTCAAGAGAGATGATGATTATATGATGGGTGCTCAGAGTTTTGTAGTCAAGTGTGATGATGATGATATGATGTGATGATAGGAGGATGGGTGCTCTATCATCATCAGTAGTACTACCGATGATGCCGCATAATTTCTAAAATAGCATGATTTTATTGGTGTTAAGAGTTGTGACCAGTCTTATTTACCTTTAAATAGTTTTTATTTTCTGTAGTGTCAATAAAATGAGAGAGCTTTTTTATATATCTTGTATCTGAATCATCATTATCTTCAGAGAAGGAAAAGAGATTTGCAGTATCAGCAGCGGCGGCGACAGTGCAAGCTTTCATCAACATGATCAACAGCGTCAATTGATGCAAAACGAAAAGTTAAACCAACACAGATGAGGAGAAAAGCTTTAACACATTCTCTCGTTAAACACAGAAATTGTTAGAGAGACAAATGTAAAAAATGAAATGAAATGTGCATGATGAGATGGCTAGAAAGGATAGATTGATGGACTATTATTATTGTCTTTTGTAAGTGCAAGTAAAGTAGAGAGTAGAGTGATAATGAAAACAGCAATGCTTTCCGAAACACATTACTAAATTTTAGCAGGGATAACTTCGTAATTATAAATACTAACATGATTGACTCTACCTACCGGACATTTTTAGGAAATGTAAAAAAAACTTATTTACTTTCGGACTGGCTAATTATAAAAATGATTGAAAAGGAAAAAAATAGCTTTGCTACCTACTGGCTATACTGTATCATCATATTTCACATCATTCAATCTTTTTGTGTTGATTTAAAAGTGAACATTTGTTCATTAAAGCACATTTAATTGTTTACAAGCTTGTTACATGATACCAGCTCATTTCATTGAAATTTGAAAAAAAGAGAACAAACAACTTTTTACACAAAAGCGAATTCATACGCAGAAAAAAGTCACGTTGTTTGTTGTTGATAGTTTTTGATGATGGACAGTGCAAACCCGATGATTTCATTATCATATCAGCCTAGTATTTTGTATCGTTATGCTACATTTTTTTTTATGATCACAACAACACGAGCAGAACGAACGGCAGCAATAAAAATATAATGATAATGGTATGTTTAACAAATAGCTATCAAGTCCCTGATCGATATAAAGTTTCTCCTTGGAATACCTATTATTTCCGCATCATTTCACTTTTCCCACAAAAATAATATTTAAAAAATAGTCCACTATAAAACATGCTTGATTGCGTATTGGGAGTAGAATTTTTGTATGTATGTGTGCAGTTGCGTTATGCCATTACTCTACATAGAACTATGACGACTATGATAACGATGGACTAGCTCTTGTTGATCTTGTCATTATGTACTTATGTAATGTATTGAGTTGAAATGTGTCTGTGTTATTTTTTTTAGCTTTTGGGTTTTTCCTTTCTGTTTTGTGATGACGATGATAATGGACCATCATTGATGGCTGGTAATATGGTGCCGATCTAAAGTTTTCATTTTTGCTTTTGATCTATCTAGTTACCATGTAAATATGTAATGATTTAACATAGACCTTATGGATACAAAAGATTTTTTGAAAAAATTGTCCTGGGGACAAGGGTAGATGAGGAATACTTATTTTTGTAACTTGTAATTATTGATGACTTTAGGCGTTTAGGAAAGAGTTTACGATTACACTAAATTATTATTATAGGCCCCGGTAGGGTTTACTTACAAGATCCCAAAGATGCCTTGCTTGCTTGTTGACTTCGTTTTCTTCTCGTCAAAGGACAAAGAGCTGCCAAGGTTTTAACGACAGTGCATTTGTCATCAGCACGTTAAAAAAATGACTAATTTCATATGAATGAGTATTGACGCACTATAAAATATATTTTATGTCCTTGTCTGAATTCTGTCCACTGAATACGATTTTTGCACAATGAGAGATAAATGTATTTATAACTTTTATATTGGTTTGGTGATAGTGATGATGACTTCAAATCAACACATCAAAAAAGGGCAAAAATCGAACTGAGAAGATCTAGTTTATGCAAAAAATATAATCTTGTCTCTCAATTTTTCATTTTGCAACAACAGAAAATAAAATGTGGTACTTATTAGTTTTGATTTGTGTTTTTGTATTGTACAACACGACGGTAATGTGATGATGTAAGAACGCCAAAAAGACAAAAGTGAAAATTGACTTTGACGTGTGTGCTCTGACAAAGTATGCCCTGTTGCGTCGTTTTCAAATTGATTTCTTGTAGATAACTTTACTCGTATATCGTAACTTGTGTGTTTTATGAGTGTACTGTGTACGTGTACTCTTTTGTTCATAGACAAAGTATTTAATGTCTGTTGTAAACGTCGATGACGCTCGCTCTCCTCAATAAATCTGATGTGATTGATAATGAATAAAAATTTAAAGATCTTATTTTTTCTCTTTTTGCCTTTGTATATCTTCTTGTCTTTGTGTATTCTTTTTTCTTCCTACAAAAATAACAATGCAATACTAAAAAATTGCAATATAACAATTGGTAATCTATTCTCCTTTATCTAAACTATCTTTGATTTCTTTACAATAAAAAAAGCTTATTTGTTTGCAAGACGATTATTTGCAATAAGTCAAATGTTTTGGTTTTTGTTTAAAGAGTTAAAAGAAATGCTGCTGGTGAGCTGCTGTTTTTGCACCACAACAGTCAAGTAGAGACCCTGTTGCACACTGCACTCCTGCCACACATGTAGTAATGATATTAACAGGGTTTGCTAGAAGAGCTAGAGTCTGGTTAACTCCACCACTTTTCCACTCGCTATTCCAAACTTGTATAGGTTTTTGGTATTGTGTATGGTTATCTCTTCTGCACGTTGCCGTTCGTGGCGTTATAATGATATGATATGATAGACCGTGTGTGTGTGTGTTTGTGGAAAGAAAGTATCTCTCTTCTGGTCCTGTCTGACTATTATAAAGTGTGTATTATGGGATGTGTGTGTAAGTTAGGTATGTTTGCAGTGTGTATGGAAGAGTAAGCCCTCGGCTTTGGCTTCCTTCTCTCCTTCTTCGTGTAGTCTGATCGCTTTGGTTAGATCTCTCTGTCTGACTGACTTGAGTTGACTTTGGTTATGTTCTGTTCTGATGATGATGATGCTCTCTGGCTCTGGGCTCTGAAGAAGATGGAATGATAATGATGAAGATGAAGAAGAAGAGGACAGGACGATGGGATGATGATGCAAATAATGTGTGTGTGAGAGAGATGCGATATTATTCCTCTATGATTGTTGTGTGTGTGCAATGCAATGAAATGACGGTATGTTTATGTGTGCTCCTCTGCGATTACTAAGAGAGTGTGTCTGTATGACAATATGAAAATGAGGATGAGGAGGAGTTGGGCTCTTTTCTCCTTTTTCCTAATAGTTTAGAAACGAGAGAGACAAGAGAGGTTTCAAGAAGAGAGAGGAGACTCCTTTGGCTTTCTTGAATCGAAACGATGATGTTTCTGCTGCTGTTGATGATCAACTTCCACCACCACCACTTCAGCTCATATCCACATAATAATAATAATACAAACCATATTATAAGCAGGAGGAGGAGATCACCGTCATCATCACATCATCATATTACACACTTCACTATGCATTCTCTCTTACTAATATCCTCTCTCTCCATCTCCGTGTCTCTTTCTAACTCTACTGCATATTATAAGTAGATAGATAGATAGATAGAGAAGAAGTAGCCAAGCCAAAGCCAGCACCATATCATCAGCATCATGATCAGCCAGCACACCAACCAGTGCAGTAGCAGAACATCCCTGACTTGACTTGACTTGTCTTGTTGCCTCTTTTTTTTCCTTTCTAATTCCAAGCAGTTTTGCACTAATAATATTAATGTAAAACCAACTATGTATATACATAAAATCATAATGATGGTAATATGTGTACAATTTTTGTACGTATTTGTACATGCATCCATGTAAGTTTTTATTTGTTTGTCATCTCATGCGTTTTTTCTCTCCTGCTCCCTCATCAAAATCATCTTACGCCACCAGCATAGCAAGTAAAGATTAGTAACAACATCTCATCTCTTCCAAAAGCAAAAGCAAATTAGTCAAAATGTGTTAATAAATAAGACAGAAGCAATGATAGTGATAGCAACAACGCAACGCAACGAAACGGCAGCAGAAAAAAATGAACATTCCGTTTTTACACGTTGTCATGCACTGCATTGCACACAATAACAACATTATGTAGTCTGGTATGTACACACATTATTTCCATTTCAGTTTCTTTCCTCTTCTTCATCATTCTCAATCCATTGAGCTATCCACAACAACAACTGTTGCTGGTTGCTTGAATTTGTAAAACTATTAAAACTCTCTTTTGACAAAAGCTGGCTTTTATGAAATGAAAACTTGCAACTAAGAATGGCCACAGTCCATGATGCCATTCTCAAAAATGCTCGACAGAGTTGGAAAAAATAAGGGGAAACAGAAAAGATGTAGATTTTATATTTATTAGGAAGAGAGACTGATGATGATATGGTAAAGTGGTAAAAAAAATGTTCCACAAGCAACCAAAACAGAAATCTCAGCTAACTTAACATTTTTTTTCTTTCTCAGTTTCTCTGTTCACTTGAGAAAAAAAAATTACAATTTACAATCAGTCTTTATTTTATACCCCTTCTACACATTTGCTTGTGAGAATTTTTTTCTTCTGTGTATGTTTTAGTGAGTCTATCTCATTTCCATCTTGCACTGAAAGTATGGATATTCATATGATGTACTAAACACCAATTATCATTGACGTTCTTTTTCGTATTCTTTTGCTTTGCTTGTTTTACTTCACACACAGTTTTTTTCTTGTCTATTCTTCTTGTGTCTGAAATGTTATGAGAGTGTTAAGGCTTTAAAAACAATATGTCTTTTTTCTTCTTTTTAAAGGGAAACCTTTCAAATATTTAAATGCAAGGAAGGAGGAAGAAGAAAATGTGAAAGGCAAAAAAGGGTTGCATGGATGATGGGATGTTAGTGCAGTCGGTTTAATATTGATTCATCTCCATGTGTTTTTGTGTACGTTGGTTTGGTTTATGGCATATTTGGGAGTTTGACAAAGAAACTTCCTTAGTTTCAGCTTTTTTCACTGTCCTTTCTTCTTCATTTGACAAATAAAATATTAAAAGTGGATCAATGCTGTTTTGTATGTAAGTTATCTCTATCGTCCTCCTCCTCCTCGTCGTATTTTATGTATGTGTCCTGTGGCCTGGAAAAAGTGAAGAATCGATTGGTAATATGATATATTATGATGATGATTATCATCATCATCATAACGATGATCATGATATAATATTATTTACATTATATAAACCAGTTGAAATAAGAGAATGAGTTTTCCACGTATTGTTTGTAAAGACCAGAGTATGGAAGATGCTTCGGGAAATCCTGTGTACTTTCATCCTTCCCATTTTCCCTGAATCTTTCTCGTGTGTTTTTGTGTGAAAATTGCAAATCTTGTCGAGGAAATGGTAAAAAAATTTCACAATAAGATCCAATATTCCAATTATAGTTATTAGGATCTTTTGGATTGGATGATAATGGCATATATGGTGATTTGGTTGTCAAAATTATTAATAATAGGTATACATTGAATATTATCCAAATTTCATAGCGTAATACGATATGCTATTATTCGGATTTTCTTCCTTCTTTTCATGATATGTTTTGTCCTGATTTTTTTCTCTCTATGTGCTTGTCCTCCTACTTCTGGAGAAGCCAGTTGCCAATTCTTTGGAATATGTTGCAATTTACAAAATGCCATTATAAAATGATGATGATGATAAAAACACATTCAAAATCAGAAGCGTGAGTCGAGGCCGAGGACACATTTTCATTCTTTCATTAAGACATGATCGGCACACATGGTTATCTTTTTTATGAGTTTTGTGGCTTGGCATTTGTAGTTTTTATGAGGAACATAAAATTTATCACCTACTATTAATCTCGGGTAAATGAGAAAATTCAAAATAGACAAATTACTAAACTACAAAATTGAACATGAACGGGAAGATGAAAAGAAATGCTAATCAATAATTAGTCTAAATGAGTATTTTTTCCCCTTACATAAAATGTCTCTAATTGACTTACTTTTCTAAATTTCATTCCAGCATTCATGCATGCATGTCTGATAAGTATGAAAATTGACAAATATCACAAATTGAAACATTATGGTAATTTGAGTATTCAAAAAAGTCATGCCGAGGTGATGGAATGCATATTGTGTAAATTATAAGTACAATTGACAATATGACGTGCATGTAAAAAATGAAGTTAATATTAAATGAGTTGAGTTGATGGAATGGCTGCTGGTACTTTGCTGCTTTTATCCATAAAAAAAGAAGATGAAAACAAGCAGAATTCTATACAATTATTACTCCGGCTTCTGTTCTTCTGTCTGACTGATGTTCTTTGTTGTTGTTTCTGCTCCTGGCGCTACTACTCTTCTAAAACTTTTGGTCTCTTGTCTGACTGACTGACGTGTTGGTTTATTCATGTGAAAATGGAGAACTATGGGAAAAACAACAGAGAAGCTGAGAAGCCTTATTATAAATTCATGGAGTGATGAAGTACACAACAAACAACAAATATCTATTGTAAAAAATAAGTTAGAGATTGGCTTGATGTTGGTGGTGGTTGGATTGGGGGGCAGTAGAAAGTTAGGAGAATTCCCGGAGAAAAAAAAATGTTTTCATGTTGACTGTTGACATTTTGAGGGGATGTTCGATATTTTCCTAATATTCCTTGTCTTGTTCCTGTTCATTGCTCCCATAATAGATAATAATTATCAAACATTTTTCTTGTTCAACAGCACAATATACAAGATTGCTTGTAATTTGAAATAAAGTGCAAAATCTTTATCACATATCATCTCACTTACACCCCTTGTTTTTCTCTTCCATGCTCTAAATAAGGTATGATCTCATGATCATTTTTTGCTGTGATATGACACATTATTGGAAAAAATTGTGTACTTTTGAGTGCTAACAGATTAGGCTATACTATAACTGTTTTTTATTATGACAAACATAAACATCGTCATTTTGAACATGGGCACTTTGTGGTGCTATCAAATTTCGACAAGAAAATCGAAAACAATATCTTGAAGGGACATCATCCTCATCACATCACAGCTCAGTGAAGACAACACAAAACAACAAAATAAGAGGTAGACTATTTTTTTGCTGATGTGCATTTTGCTCGGGGGAGACTGCCTTCTGCAACGCAAAACCAAGCTAGTGTATCATTTTGTCGGTCTCTCTCTCTCTATCTTTCTGCCCCTCTGCTTTTTGACGTTGGATATTGAGATATGTGATATTAATGAGCTTTTGCGACATTGGTTTTCTAAGAAGAGGAGAAAGGTGAAAAGGGGGACAGAGGATAGTCAGCCAAATAGCAAGATTCCGTTGTATTATTATTAAGTAGCACTAAATTCTTGATAATTTTACTTGAGCAGTCTGTTCGTCGGTATGAAATGTGTTTTTTTCTGACAGGTGTCACTTTTCCCCAAATCTCATTTCCGCTGGCTATAGAATTACCTTACCAGCAGCCTGTAATTTCTAACAAAGAGATAAAATACAATTAACAGTGAGCTTTAATTAGATCATCTCGATCTTTTTTTTATCATTGGACACATCTAATCAGAGCATAAGTAAGTAAAATTGGCATGGACATATTCAGGTAAAAAAAAATTCGGTTTGTACGTCATCCTACTTTGCTATTTCGTTTCTTTTGTGGTTTATTATTATTTCAACAAGACATCTTTCACTATTTGTTTTCGTGTTTATATGGATATTAAAGCTATTGAGCTGACAAACACGACAATAAAATGTTTTACTGCCAAGAATCTCCTCTCGCACTCCGGCAGTCAGATATTTTGTAAAGATATGTCATGAAGAAGGACGAAATCCTTCTTTTTCAAAAAACAAGTGGGAGACAAAAGAATAAAATGATTATTTTAACCATTTTTAAGTAACCTCATCATCATCATCATTTCCGTGGTCATAATGGACGGATGTATTACAATTGTGTGATTTGTGGATGATATTTTTATCCGAGTTTAAGTGCTTCATTTTCCACTTTCCCAGTATTTTTCACACCATTATCGGTCAATCACATATTTCTTTGTCTTGTCTTTTTCTTTATTGTTTGATAAACCACATCTCATTGAAGCAGCCTTCATTTTATGTGGAAAAAAGTAAGTAAATGCTGGAAATTGTAAAGCGAAGTAAAAATGAAAATGGTAAGCTCCATGGACAAAAAAAAACAAGATGACGCAAATCAGAAGTTTAAATACCAGGCAATAAAGAGTATAATCGTTCATTATATAAATTCCATCACTCATCATAGTTATATCACTATTCACAAGAGGCACATACATCCGGCCATTATTTTGGAGACAGAAATTGTCCTTGCTAATCGGATTAGTTAGTTTATTTAAAATAATGGATCCCAAATTCCAATAGGGCTCCAATAGAGAGACGATGGAAAAGTACAAGAAGAGATTTCATTTTAAAACCCAATTATTAGTTAACTACGTGCTTACGTAGGTTGGGGTATTCATTGAAGTACGTCAAATGACATGAGATTCGTGTGGAAATCTTGAATTCTACTTCTTGTATGAGTATCTGCCTACTTTTTCTCAAAAATAATCTAAATTAATTGTATTGATAGGTAAAGTAGCCTCTAAGCACTCTTATGCTTTTTACGCAACACAGTAAAAAAGGATTTCATGGGCCTACAGTTTAGTAAGCCTTCATATGAGACTAAATCGTCTGAAATTAAGTAAATTCTCTGATCATTAAGTTTTAACTGAGGATCTCACATCCTTCTTAATTCGCTAAAGTGTTTTTATTTTTACTTCGAACCAGAGATAACACATGTACTTTCAGTCCGGTATAAGGTACAGGTAAAAGGTACCTTCATATTTTCCTCAGGTAGAAGGTAGAGGTAAAAGGTACCTGTGGATTTT
>JAQIWN010004801.1:0-10700 GCA_034699025.1 Entomobrya cf. arborea Gr-Col-00668 | reverse complement strand
CATGTCTACTAGATTTTGTGAGTGGACTTTGTCCACTATCGTATTTGTTCCCTAACGGGCCTTATGCTAGTATGTAAATACAACACTAGCACACCGTGACAAAAACCACATCATAATAAATATGCATATAATAAGGGCATTCAGGCATTCTTTGTGAAAATAGAACGTAACAAAAAACACCAACTTGCTACCTGATAGTGTATGTATGGATGACAGACAAGTGGTGTGATACATAAATACGAGCACACACAAATACGCCCAATAAGTTTACTAAAAAAGAGAAAAACTGGAAGGCGAACCGCGACCCAAGTAGATAAAACCAAATACGAACATACATACATACATCTATGTTTTAAAAAATATGTAAGGCAAGTGCTTTTACCCATTACCTAGAAAATTCCATACACATATACATAACGGATATGCACATTACTCGTATAAAATAATACAAAAAAATAAAGGCATGCATGCCTTGACTGTGAAGCTGGAGAGCGAGAGAGAGAAATGGAATGGGAATTCATCAAAAATTCCTTGAAATTACATCACACCCTTGGAGATAAAGAAGAGGAGTGAGAGAGGAAGGCGGACGTGGCTTGGTCTGTCTAGCACACACTCGCTCGAATAATATAGGTATAAAGGAAGAGAACCTTTTTCTGCTATTATAATTTACACGTTTGATATAATAAATGTAGAAGCAGTAGTATGAAGAAATAACTATCAAAAGCGAGTGAGAATAAGCTGGGGCTTTATAACTTCAATTGAAAATTCAGATCAGGTTACGATCAAGAGTCAAAAAAAAAACGACGAGGAGGAGAGGAGGACGACTTTGGTGAAGAGCAGCGGCTGGAGAGGAAAGGGAGGTCCGTGAAGTCAGGAAAGGAAGATCGAATAAGGGAAAGATGAAAAAGGAGGGTGTTTTTGTGTACTAGCAACTCAAGTCATGTCACACAACTGGAAAATGATATTGTATGCATGTACATTATATAGGGAATGGAATAATGCAATCGGGCATATGACCACTACTGTTTCGGCTTCCATCTCCATCTTCAGTATTTTTTTCTTGCTTTTCAGGAGAAAGTAAACATTTACATGCATATCGTTGGGTGCATTTTTATTCTCTGAATTGCTTCCCGAGAAACCCAAGAAAACAAAGTATGTCTCCGATATGATTACATACATGTCGAGACGAATGCTTGCATGGACAACGTGAAAAAGAACTAATCAAATTATGAAGTGCAATCGCTGGGTGCGCTGCCGACGATTTGGCAATCTTTAGGAGCACATTGTAACACTGCTTGCAGAAACTTTTGGCACATTAGTTGAACCCTTTAATCAATGCATTCAATCAACTTTAGTTAACAGAAGAATAGTTTTGGATTTTAGTAATGATAACTGCCAACCAGGAAGGAAAAGAAACCAGAAACCATCGAAAACTTTTATCTATTGAAAGTGTAACAAGAGTTACTTTTCACATTTACAGAATACCAACATTTATGAAAGTTACTAACATACCGAAGCATTTCCATTATATTTTTAGTTCATACGTTGGTATAATTTGATAACTTCCAACCATGCCTGCCATCATATCCATAAAATTACGCTCTCATCCTTGTATCTTTATTCATGCCCAAAAATTCCAGGAAACTCTCATTGTCCCTCGTACAGCTTGCAGTAAATATATTCATAGTTATTTTTGAACACAGGTACTACAACGTACTATAATAACCTTTTATTAAACATAACGTTTTATTTCAGAATCAAAGGTATATAAAATATACATTGTTAATTTACCTTGCTAAAATTCACACTTCCAAAGCCTTGAATTCTTATGAAAATTTCTCTTTGTAATATCGTCATAACACCATATAGCGCAAATAATCTTAATACACACATATTTTGATGTCACCCACATCTCTATTTCATTCCTAAAATGGAATATTAAGTTTCTTGAGATTCGAAGAGCTTTTAATTCTCATTTTCTCATTCTTGTAGTATTTACGTTCAACTTCACCAATAGCATGCCCATATTACGTACAATACAATCGTAATCGAACTTGACAAGAAGAGTCGTCACAAGAGACGACATCATGAAACATTCTGTCACTCTCGCACATTCTTCCGCAATCAAACAGCATATCACTTACATCCAGTTGTATCGCGGTTTTGTACTACAGACAGATCCGCATCCAACTAACGATATAGACTGACTTGGATTACCAACTTTTCTCTTCTTACACAGAACATAACTCATGCAACGTGGCACGGTACAATAATAATAATAAATTGTGAGAAAAAAGCCCAAATTCTGCACAAAACAAAATCATAAAAATGAACTGCCTACATGCATACTCCACCTTTACTTCAATAAACTATAACGAAACTGTCTAATAAACATACTAAAGTAAAGGTAAATCACAAGCACATATTATATATATTCGTAATTTAAACCAGGAAAAATGTGGGAAGGCATTGCCCATCATTTTAAAATGGGATCGTTATATACTTGTAGTGCCCATAAACTATTACCGTTAATGTTGTGTGTGAATTCAGTACTATTGCTCTGTAATCCCAATAATATCCTATTCTTTCACACGATGGAAACAAATATTGCATAAACTCCTTTTTTACGATCAGCTCTTTCGTTTCGTAACTGCAATTTCCATATTTTTACATGCTTCTTGTTAAATTCCCAAACTATACGACTTCTGTTATTGAGCTTGGACTATTCTATGGGTCACATATGTAAGCTGGCTGTTCTCTTAATGGTGATATATATTCTCTGGATGATTTGATTTAGGGTGATTTACATCACTCCCATTCCTTAACAGACTTTAGCCTTTCTCGCAACCATACCAACTTATCCCCAAAATGAATGTAGTTTTATAGTTTTTGAAACAAGCAGACAATTATACAGAACTATAGCTTAATTCAAGAATGGTACAAAGCTCTATCTAAGCAATAGATGGTTTTTTCTTGATAATTGTCCCAGCCCGGTAGTCTAGTCTACTATGTCTACCTGTATTTCAATAAAAGCTCGATAATTCAGGAAAGTTTGATATCACCGTGTTAAAGAATTAAGATTTTCGGCTTTTATTCCTCTGCAACATTTATATTATAGTAATGGTTTTTACAAAGAGAGTGCATTCATTTTAAAACATGTTACAAAGGTTAGTAAGGGAGCTTCATAATATTCAGACATGATGTGTTTTACAGTTTCGATTTTTGAGAATTTCGTAGCCACATTATTGCTACAAATCATTGCTTAAGCATAAGAGAGTGCTGGTTGGTTAGGAGTCGACATCGTGACGCTGGTGATTTTGCTGAAGATTGCATTGAAAGTTTTCCCATATAATTTCTAACTTTGTTACAATTTGGCACAATTCAAACTTGAGCTATATTTCCTACATATATTCCTCGTAGTTCTCGTTATACAATCAACGCCCTGCTGGATTACGTCCCAACTCAAATGCGTCAGCTTCGTAAAATACTTCGGATAAAAATTCGATTATGAGAAGCTTATTGTTAAAACATTTGAATTAAATGATGAAACATACAACTGCTTTTGATTCATTGTATTTCTTCAAAAGGAATCGGGTATCGGGTTAGGTTTTATTATATAAGGGAAACTGAATAATGGTAAAACGTCAAGATGAAATGCAATGGAAAATAGTCCAACATCAAAATTTTCAGGTGCATTACCCTCAACAATGATTCAATGAGTTTTGTTGTCATATAAGTTACCGTTCTTTCTATACGAAACGTTCCAACGTTTTTTCTACATTTTACTTCCAAACTGGACAGGTTCAGCAGCGTAACGTAGCTAGTATGTTCCCCTAAAATTGTATACTTTTGTATTTGAAAAACCGAACAAAAATGAAATGCATGCATGGATTTCTAAAATGACATAGGTTTGCCTCACTGCTTGCTTTTTCAGTCGATTCAGAAAGGGATCCTCCAGAAAACTCCATGAATCAACCAGAGGAAATAGAAAACTTGACACATCCACACAAACACAAAAGCTTATGAATCTTTTCATCATTCGTGCTCTGTACAGTAATGGAGAACGGTGTGCATCGCGTCTTGTGTGTATCACGTAAACATAAAGATATATAACGCTATATACAGAACTGAGTTTTGGTTCTTTCAAACAAGTTTTCTTTTTAGTTAAGCAGCATGTAAAGGTTCATGGAATGGTACAATTCTATCATAGCAACACAACACAATTTCCATACGCTTACTTGATATCTGACATAAACCAAATTAATCTTTCCACACAGGAAGCACCTACCATATTATAGGAAACTTAAATTGCACCCCATCACATGGCAACATTAAGGGATATCTGTTATATTTAATGAAACGTGAAATGGTGAAAATTCTTGTACAGTACAGTGCAGTGCCTTTTATATATATTTATTGCACTGTAATATAACTTAATATATATCATCTCGATTCCACTACATACTAGCATTTCACAACCAACCACTTCCTATTCAAATTTAAATCTTGTGTTATAGCCATGTAAACAGCTCAAATTAATCCACACTCTTCATATCATATCTGACATCAATGCACTGCGGCGGCCGCGTTGCAAATTAAAATCACTTACACACCTATCACCTATATAACTGTACAAATATTTTATGATTTTAGGGATGTGCCGAAAATCTATATAACATGCTTGTCATCTCTGTACAATATCATATCACCAACAAATTCTGCTGAATTTTAAAGGGAAAATTTGCATAGAGAATCTTTATTCTTAAACCTCATTTTCGAAATTCGGCAGCTTGTTTGTTTGAAGTGTGCTGACAACTGGAAACCATCAATGTCTTGTTACTATTATCAAAAACCCTGACACAAAATACACCCCCGCTCAACTTGAACAAAGGATGCTACACTACATCTTGCATAATATACAGTAGACATAATTCTAATTCTGATCTTTCCACTTCAATGTCAGCATGAGCGTAATTTTGGTGGATGGATATAAAAAAATACTTGCATAAATTTTTCCACTTTTGTCAAGTTTTGAGAAATTCTTTGTCAATTTTTCATCTTCTATTCATGTAAAGATACCACAGAGATGTACGAATACATAGCGTAGGCGTAGGTAAACATAAGCTAATTTATGAACGAATGATTTTTTTTATTCCTTAAAAAGTCAATGAGAGAGAACACTGGGTATTTGTATGTACATACGTTTGAGAGCATCCAACAAGTGGGTAAATTGATATTTATCTTAATTCTAATAGGAATAAAATTTGCTTCACATTAGTTATATTTAATTTTTTGAAATTCTTTCCTTTGTTAAAAGCTGTTTATTGAAATGACTTTAAGACAACTTTATGCATTTGTTTTTTGGTAATTATTTTAACAAAGATTCAAGTCCAGAATAATAAAGTCAATCTTCTCGTTACATTTTACTTCCATTTTTGTAGCATAGGATATAAAGCTGTTTCAAAAGAAAATAATTGGCAACCTGTTCGCCTACGCTTTACTCAATTATGCCTCTACATGATTTCTCAACATCTTCATCTTTTAATTAAGCTGTTATACCTACCAACCTACCTGCTTGTCATGAATATCATTCCCCGCGCCAGAGCCACGAAGCTATAAGGAAACTGCGCATTTAATTTACTTACTTGATAAAAACAAGATGATTAAAATTATCTTTTTACAACTTGATCTATTTGATTATTTAAAAATCTATGAATTTGTATTCATCCCCGTTCAACATGACATAATTCGTGTTTTCTCCTTCTCCAAACTCATTAATTTTTAACGAATTTTTGGAACGTTTTATTAATTAAGAGAATAATTGTAACTTTCTCCACTTAACTTTTAAATCATGATAATTTACCAATACCAGAATATGTTCCAAATGAAATATCTAGCATCTTTTAAAAACGTTTTCCCATGACAAAATATTTTTTTTAATTTCCGTAATTTTGCTTTGTACTAAACCAATACATGCAGCGTGACTACTGAAATAAAATGTTGATGTTGTTTCTAGACTTTTTGTTTGACAAGACAATTAGTCGCTTCTCTGTGTCCATAATGTCATTAATTTCTAAAAGAAATCGATCTTCGCCGATGACTGGACCACTTTCTTAACTTTTAACTATTTGACAAATAAATTGTATTACAAAAAATAAGCTTACCTAATCACTTTACGTATCTGACTATGAATGAGTATCAGCCATCATCATAGACAAGGTAAGCTTAGTATGGTCAATGTCTTTTTGGGATATGCCCATTTTTGGACAAAAGTAAAAAAACACGATGAAATAGTTAATTTTTATTTCGTAAAGACGTTTATTAGAGCGAGTCTTGGACCTGCTCAGTGTTTTTTCGATCTCGAAGAAAAATATATAAAATCTTGTTGCAAGTTTGGTTTGGCTTCGAACTGAATTGGTTAACTGCGGAAATTAATTTATAACATTGAATGTAACATGATTTTACGGATTCCCACCAAACGTAATATAAAGTCCACATAGAAAACAATTGCTCAGACATTAGTTGCTCACTGTTTAATTTGAATTTAATCTTTATAGTTGAGAGCCTTGTTTTAATGAGTTTGCACTTTACAGTAATCATTCCAAACCAATTCATAACGTATTAAATACAACAAATCATTTGAAGTTATATTATGATTATGATGAATGATAAAACCAGGTTACCGAATTTATGTTATACATTATTAGTAGTAGTACAGTGCATTGTATAAATGCTGCTGGCACCTTGCTTTGTTTGGTCTGTTGATTAAAAATTTTGAACACCTTTCAGTTAGGTGGAACGATTTGCTAGTTGTGGAAAGTTATGATACCTGAAACAGTTAATCTCTTAAACAGAAACATTGTGAAAAGGTTAGTCTCCAAACTCCAAACCCTGTCCTACCTCAGATCAGATGGAACAGAGTTGACCCCAAGATTTAAAAAAAATGATGGTTTTCGGATGTATCCCTAGTACCTGGAACTTAATTAAATTACTTAACTAAAGGCAACAAAGCATTTATTCGCATATATTTCAGTTCACAGTTCAATATGCACATTTTGTATGATTCATTCATGAATTCTTATCTCTGTATTCATTCATTCACCATAGTAATCTTGGATCTTTGTATGCATGCACAATGCACACACGAGATTTTTTGCTAATATTTCGTTCTTGTGGTATTGGTACTTGATAGTACGAACTAAATAAATTGATGGTAAGATAAATTTTATAGATTTTACATTCATGCATAGCTTAATTTGTTTCGTATTCATCGCAATCGCAAACTCAGTTGCTACCCAATAACAAAATCAATTACCAAGGGAGCTCATACTATTTTGCTGGAACTCTCCGACTGAATTTCAGTGGTTTAATAACCACTCAAATTTCAAGATCCAAGCAAACCTAAATTTTACTTAATGATTTTAGCAAAAATCATTTTTTACATTTACACTGAATTTGTAATTAGCTCATCCATCCATCATCTATTCATGTGTGATCATTTCTACACACCATCAATTTTTCTTTAGTATTCTACTGAAGATTAAAATTAATGCGTTGTTGTTTCTTTCTGTTTCTCATTTCAGTTCACGTAATGTTGCAGTTCATTACACCAATTCACACTTCATGATGTGTACAAAAAAAGCGAACAAACGCAACAGATTATGCATTGTGTTTTGTGGTGGTGGACTGGTGGTGGTAGTCAAGTCAGTAATGTACTTTGTATTTCCACGTAATCAACAGCATGGCCATGAGGTGTGTTGTTTGTTATCTCTGTATTTTCTGTATCTAAAAACTTCATTTAAGTCAAGTCAGTAGTTTAACAGGAGCGACTGCCTTAAAAAAAAACAAGTAGAGAAGGTACACAATCTGCAAAATACATACAATGCAAACGCAATGCAAGCACAACAAGCTCTTTTTTTAACTGAAACGAGGCTTTTTGTAAAGCACATCTCGTTACGATGTACAAGCACATCAGAGAAGGAGTAATAAAAAAGCAGGTTTTTTTGTGAGGATTTACAGATTATATGCATTGCATGGGCAAAAAACAGACAAACTCGTTTTTCCCGCTTTGCTCATCGACCAAAACTAGACAAATATCTACATGTATTTTAGATACGCAAGAAAAAGAGCACAGATTTTTTGTCTGGAATGAGCATTTTAAATGAAAATTCCTCCATACTCCGTTCAAACTAGCGAAATTTTTTTTAATGTTATGCAAAAAATTTACAAAGTCGTCATTCAAAAATCGCAATGCAAAAAAGATAAATGAGAAATGGCAAGCTTAATGAAATAAATCTGTACACTATAAACTATTTAATCCCGTCACCATTCAAATCCAAAAAACAAAAAAGGCACAGAGAAAAAAGATCATGCTAAGTTGTTTTACACACACCGCACACTTTACACTTTTTCTTCGTCACATCACACTTCTTTCTAATCTACACACTAATATTTCAATTTCAAACTAAATCAGTTTGAAATGAACACACTTGTTTTTTTTATCGGAAAAAATGCAAATTAACTGATATGTATATTTTTTTCTGTATAAACTATAAAGCCATTTTTAGATAAAAGATTTTTTTAAAGTAAT
Organism: Entomobrya cf. arborea Gr-Col-00668; assembly: GCA_034699025.1. NCBI lineage: Eukaryota > Metazoa > Arthropoda > Collembola > Entomobryomorpha > Entomobryidae > Entomobrya > Entomobrya cf. arborea Gr-Col-00668. Next base: position 2,110 of record JAQIWN010004801.1, on the reverse strand, counting down.
TTAATTATCAATCTTCTTACCTTTAATATTTAGCTGAGAGAGAAGCAAAAAGCGGTTTGTTTTGTTGCTGGCGGCTGCTCAATGAGGTAGCTTCGGTTAAAAAAAGGTAGTTTTAATTTTTTGATGAGCTACAATTTTTTTTAGGAAAAATGTAGCGGAGGATTGATTTAATTGATTGAGGGAGAGAATCACGGTTTTATTCCAAACTGTACGAATTGTTTCAGTCTGTAAAGCTTTGTATTTTTTAAGAAAGAAAGGGATTTTTTCACGATTCAAAACATAGCTGAATTGTTTGTAAATTTATTAATTATCTTATTTTGATCATCCATTCATTTGCTGGGGAGCTTATGTCTTTAACAAACAGGGTAACAAAGTTGTTAATTATAAAAGTACTTTTTGATTAAACTTCATCTAAACATTTCTAGTTAAATGCTAGTTAAGCGGTGAATTTTACAACAAAAGCAGAGTTTATTTCTGTAAACCAGCAATTAAAAATATAAAGTAAATTGTCTTGCTGCGACTGTAAGAAGTATATCATTAATTTTTGTAAGCAAACTAGCTATTGGGTTTTAACTTTCATCTAAAAATATTCTAGTCTAAGCTTATCATGTGTTCCAAAGATAGAATTGTCCTTTGTAAAAAATATTTATTTATCACGATAACCAATCAATCAGTTAAATTATATTTTTACTTGTTCTTTTTCCAGTTCCTTATATTTAAACACGTAAGTAACGTACAAAGCAAGAAAACAGCTGAGAAAAAGTAGCAAAAACAGTGTCAAAGGTCAAATGACAACAAGAGCGCAGCAAATGGTGTGTAGCAGCAAGTATAATTTTATAGCTTGTTTTAATTTGTCTTGTAATCAAGATGGAAATTAGCAGCAAATTTTTTTAGCGGCTGATTCTTCTGATGAAGTGATGTTTTTTGGTGTTGATGATGAGCTGAGTGAGATGACAAAGTAATTCAAAACAATAGGCTGTTGACTGGCTTGCTATAAGACGAAAAGGAAATGGAGTTAAACTTTTCTGTGACGATGCAAAAGCACAACTGTTCATACAGAAACCAACCTCTTTCTACTTCGGCGTGTATTAGTCTCCCGTTTGTTGGCTTTACAAATAGTGTATGCTGTGCCGTATATATTGTATTTGTATCCTATCTCTCCATTTCCACAATCAGACGACGGTGAGGAGGAGGGTAGTGGTAGTAGTGTAGTTGTAGTAGCAGATGTACAAGACGGTATGCAGAAGTTGAGATCTTTAAGCTCACAAAGTCACGAGATGATATAATACGTTGATAAACCTGCCATAGCAAAGTACATGATGTATCATGGAATAGAATGCATCTCAATCTCATGTCATCTTGATTCATAAAACTTCACGGACATCTTCAATCTTTACTCGCGGTTGGGTTAGTAACTTAGATTTTAATTTTAAGAAGAAGTATTGACTTGGTTCTTTCTAGTCAAGAATTGAGTTTCAATTGATAGACTTTGAAATGCTGGAGTAGTATGAACGAATGAGTACCCAACCGAATGCAAACCTAAGCTAATAGACGGACAGACAAATTATATCTCCCTTTTTGCAGCTATCCTAACTTCCAGTTATTCAATGGAGCTATAAAAGTAAACTATTAAGGAATTTTCATCTAAAAACCAAACAGCCACCACATTTATGCCCAAAATTATAATTTTTGTACTAAATACATACATGTTCAGTCAGCCAAGTCTTGATAAATATGCAACGCGAATGAATACATAAAGATTTATCCATAAATACACATCCAAGAAATATAATGAATGAATTGTTGTGTTGGTGTTAGAATAGAAATTAGAATGTTTCTACGTTAAACAACTAGGTACACATAAAAAAGTCATATACAATAGCAAAGCAACAGCACAACAGTTTGTTCTTTGTTGAAATTCTCAAGCATAAAATTGGGTTTGAGCTGTATGCAGAATGTATGCAGATCTGAAATGGATAACAGATAGAAGGAAGCGCAACGCAAGTGGTATGAAACGAAACTTAAATTATGTGAAACTAGCAAGTGGCCATCTACAGAAAAAAAAGCGCCTTAGTGGACTACGTCCACTCACAAAAGCTAGTAGGTATGG
>JAQIWN010004800.1:0-10702 GCA_034699025.1 Entomobrya cf. arborea Gr-Col-00668 | reverse complement strand
ATTTTCAAACAAATTTTCGTTGTATGTAGTTGTGGTTGGAAAAGACCAATAGTACCATCTGAGAATTTTTGTTGTCCGTTAAAAGTTTTACGAAAATGTTGTGGGTTTGTTCAAGCTCGGAGTTGGTCTTCCTTACGTTCTGTATTTATTTAAATGCAAGGATCAACTTGGAGCTTGAGCCCACGTACTGCATTTAAGTATACAAATTAGATTGTATCTTATGATCTCAGTGACAATTTGTTATGGTAGTTGTTAATAATTTGCGCTCAAGTACATAAATACTTATTATTTACCTTTGGTCTGCAGAAAAGCCTGGATAAAAATACAAAATTGTTAAAACGGGTATTTTGACATGTAAACTGTGGTGGTAGTGTTGGTGTGGTTTGAACATTTATTGGTTTAGAAGTCTTTTGCGAATAACACCTTTTGTATGATACAGACTATGTGAAGAGACCTAGTTCAATGCACCAATCCAGCGTTGAAATTACTTAATTAAAAGGCATCATATCATACATGCTGGATCTGGTTATTATATGGGGCTTGCGCTAACACGTTAACATGAAATGAAAGGTAAATAAAGGAAAATAAAGATGGCATCAGAATTAATAGAGCTTACCAATCAGCACTCGTGGAAGGTTTTCAATATTGGTTCCATTGCCCTTTTTTGAGTTCATAGCGCAACGGTTCCCAAGAATTTTCAAACAAGCTATAAACATACAGTAACTTTCAGGCAACATCAAAAAATAGTGAATATGATATTTTATTCTTGTTACCGGGGTTGGGTTGATTACATGGCTTTGCAAAATAGAATACAGATTACTGATTACAATTTTTTAACTGAAATTTTGATTACCGATTACAAAAAATAAATCGTGATATTTTGATTACAGTTTACGTTTTAGGTGTCAGATTTTGATTACAGATTACAGATTACTTTCAAAGTTTTAAATGGCTAAAAAAGGCGGAATTCGTCAAACATCACTGAATACGAACGCGTATTTGCATTTTTAATGCCTTAAATGTATTGTTTTATCCAGAAAAACGCTAATACGTCGTATTTTTGGTATGATTTTAATATATAATGGACAAAAATACGGAAAATGAATACTTTACCACAAAAATATTGAAATTTTCGTCTAAAATTGTAATCTGTAATCTGATTACAGTGGGTACATGTAAGATTGGAAATTTTTGATTACTGATTACAGATTACTTTAAAAGTCAGATGCAAATTAAATTACAGATTACTGATTACTTTAAAGTAGGCTGATTACATAATCAGATTAAGTAATCGTAATCACAGCACAATCCTGCTCGTTACCACTTTCAATAGAACTAAATATGAAAATTGTATATTTTATACTTTTTGTCTGAAATGTAATCTTGATTCTTGACCTTTATAATTTTTTATAACTGTTTGTTCTTGAAAAAATCAACGGTTAGTTAACGAAAGCTCGAAATTTAAAAATAGAAATTACTATTTTTGCCACTAAATGATAAGTTATAGTTTAGATATTTCTTTGATTTAAATTAGAATTATTGAAATATCCTACAAATGGGTAAATTTAGTAACTAACACCTTCCAAAAATTTCTAGAGTTGCTTACATAAAATCGAAATAATATTTCAAAAAACTCTATCATAACGAAAGTACCTAAAAGTATTAATGTTTATTTGACTTGTAGATTCTCATTCTTACGGGATTTCGAAATATCAGTGCTGACCCAAAGTAGCCTGTGACCTGATTTCATCATATGTGTCTGGTAAAACAGGAGTTATGTCGAATATTTCCGCATTTGTTTTAGATATTCACCTAAACTCATATAGGCATACCGAATATTTAATATTCTCTTCCGAATAGTTGCCATTGCTACGTAACTACCTATACGCTCTGTTGTTTAAGTCTGGAATACATAATAAACTGTACAATCTATATTCAAGTTATAATTTAGCTTGATGCTTGACCTAATTTCGCAATTATGTTTCCCTTTTAAAATTCTATTCGTCAATATTTTTTGAATAACTGATGAAACACGTTATAAGTTACATAGGTATCATATACCTCCAAAATATAACATTTGTAAAGCAACTTTTATAACAAAGTCGCGTACGCAGTGAGTTGGATTCATCCGATCTTATATATTCCAGTATATTTAAGCAACGATTATTTTGATTTTTTTTTTACATTTATCATAGTTGACCCGGATAGTTTGAACATTAAATATACTTACACATCAGCTTCTTTTCAGCTTCATCAGTCATTTCTTTTGTTGCATAACCTCAACTAAATAAATACTAGCTGGGAAACTTTGCACTTAAAACTTAATCCTACTTATAGCCGTAAATAGTTTAATGTTTAAAAACATTCATATTTCTTAAACATTTACAGAAAGAGCTTAAGATATCCATTTTGTAATTTAACTGATATAATTAAGTTTACACTCTCAAATTTTTACAATGACGCTTACTTCTGCATCTTTTTTAGTTCATCACTACCTCCAAAAAATAATCCATTTTCCGTGGTCTTTTAGTTTTCGTGAACAACAACTTACAAAAAACAAGTATTACTGGAAACCATATCACGTATTCTATCGAGCATTTATTCAACTTTTAATTTTCTTAATTTTCTATCCATTTGTAGTTTTACGAATAGTTTGGTTGTATTTTCACTGGGACACTTACACAATTTTTTGCATACCTGAAATTATACTGTATGGTTTGTTCGGTTGTGTTGCCACCGTTTACATACTATTAAACCGTATATTATACTTTGAATACACTAATGTTATATATTTCATCAATCAAACATGTCAAGTTGGAGCCTCAGTTGAAGGGATCCAACCTACAAATAAATCAATTAAAGTACCATTCATTGGTAGTTTTTCCACGCATGAGCTATTTGTATACTCTTTTTCTCTTGGATTCTGGTTAGGCCCACCAGCTTTATTTGTTGCACCATTTGCAATCTCTTCTTGTCCGTTGCAACTACTTCTTGGATCCAATATTTTGGTAAAGTTATTGGCAGCATTTTTGTATGCAATTGGAATAGCAATTGTTTCATTTGATTTTTTATCAATTTTCTTAATAATTTTAATTTTTAATGAAAATTTCATTCATTATACGTCAACATTATACCCAAATGTATCAACTTGTGCAATAAACTTAAGATTATTATTTTACAAAAGTTACCGACGTTTTATAGCTGCTCAAATATTATCGGTTGCAAGTCATTCCGCTGCGAGTTCGTTTCTTCAACTATTAGTTTATATTGGAGTAATAATAGCTTCGTGTTGTGGATATTTATGTTTAAATATGTATAGTAAACTTTCCGTCCTTACGTATGCCTTTGTGGTGGCCTTATTTTTGGCAAACATTAGCGTTGCGCTAATAAATACCTATTTAGCTAATATATCATTAGAACACACGCAAAAATTTCTAACGTTTTGGAAGTTCCATTTGACAAATAAGAAACAGGCCAAAATGCTGCTAGCTTGTAAGCCAATCGGATTTGACCTGGGACCGTATGGTGTTGCAAATGCAAAACTTGGTATATTGATTTGTGATGATATATTTAATAACTTGGTTACAATGATTTTATTAGACTCCGTGTAACAATGATTTTAATTGATTTTTTTGAAAAAGTTAATTTTACATGTTTTTAATTAAAGGTGAACCATGTTTTAATTTTAATATTTTTTCCATTTAATTCTTTAAGCTATTGTTTAAACACGTTAATATTACTCTATATACGTTATTGTGTAAGGTGCTTGTTTAACTGATTTTAGTGGTAATTCATCGTAATAACCTGCTTTGTAAGATATTGAAGTTTCTGTTGATTTTAATTTGTTTCTGATGCTGACTTTCTAATAAAAAAATAACTAAATACTTAAATGAAGCCTGCAGCGGGTGGAACATTAAATAAAAAGCTGATAGTTTAAAACTTAAAATTAAAACAGTTAAGTAACATATTAAATTATTTTCGAGTATTTAGATTTGTTTTCCATCAAATTAAACTTAATACTTACAGTCAGAATTTTTTTTTGTTTAACTTGGCTCAATTTGGTTGTATGCATTCAATATGAAACTCGGTCGTATTATCAGTAAAATAATTACAGATAATCCAGATAAATCATGATTTTATAACAACATAATTTGTACACGAGTATATATTACTCAAGCGGCGATTTAGCCTACTAGCATGATTACGCAAAACTAACTAAAACACAAATATTTTGTTAGATATGCTTATAAATTAATGCTGATGTAAACAAATTGTGTGTAGGTTAAATCTTCACGTATGCATAATATGCATTAGTAGAATTACAACTAAGATGATTTTCACGCTTCAAAAAGAACTTTAAAGTAAATTATGTCGAATTATATTTATTCAAAAAATCAATGTTTTGAGAAATATTGGTCAAAATGTGAATTGAAAATTGACACAAAAAATCACCAACTTTGCTTAAAACTCAATTCCAAAAATAATTTTGTTCATGTTAGATTTTTAAATACATGCATTTATAGGTCAAAGGTTTTGCCACTGTCCATTCCTGTGTATTTGAATTCGCCTTCGGTAGAGATAATTGATGTATGGATCTTTATTCCAGTTTTCTACCCCCGTAATGACATACCCGTACACATCAACGTACCCCGTTTCTCTGTAAACTGTAGTACTTTCGTAATCACCTAGTCTCAAATTGGTAACTGCCGCAGATTTAAGAGAACTTAAACCTAAGGACAAAGTAGAAAGTTGATTTTGAGTTTCCACTACAGTTTCCTTCAACTGTGAACCGGCTTGTTCTAAGTTTTCCACTCGAGTTTTTAGGTCGTCCATCGTTTCTTGCACAACCTTTACAGTATTTTGGAGGGATTGAATGTCTGTTCGGGTGCTCACAAGCAACTGCGTCAGAAGGCTCAAAAGCCTGGCAAAATCGTCGTCAGGAAGGGTTTTAATTTCAAGTTCATGACTTTCTTGGTGTGCACTTTCTAGAATTCAGATTCGTTTTTAAATACGTCGACGATTAAAACCATATTTTTTTTTACAGATTTCACTTACCAGCCAAAATAGTATCCGTAGATATTAGGGCAACTAAACTAAGAAAACCGAATAAAATATTTGGACCCATTTTCTAGCTTATATAATTCGCAGCTGTTTTGTAGGATATTGGTTGAGAAAAAAATGCTCACTAATTATATTTTCTGAACTCCACTTGCTTTTATACTAAATCTATTTAGCATTAAAAATTACTCCACAATAATTTCAGTCTTTTTTTTTCAACCAGGAAAAATATGTAGTAATATGTAAAAACGCAGAGTGTCTAATATCAAATTTGACAATGACAAAAACAACTGTTTTATTTTATCAATTAATTAGAGTAATACTGCTTATCATAATACCTTAGAGGAAAAATTATACTATTGATTCATGTGATGAAAACCTCTACATACATACATGTAACTTTTGAAATGATGCACGTGTGGTGTGGTATCAACTGGACATATATACAGATAAGTTTGCATTCACTTTATTACTACTAATTTATTTATAAATATTTATTTGAAAAACAGCAGTATTTAAGATTTTTGAGTCAATTAAAATACTGACACGAAATGAAAAGATGTTGAAGTAATGACACGGAAATGGATATTTCAACACAATAACTTGCTTTAAAAATTCGTATATAATTACTCAATCAATCGTATTATTTGTGTTATCTCGTTGTGCAACAATAAATGTAAAACAAGCCTATTGTCACCAAAAAATAATCCTAAAACGCATCCTCTATTACGCTGATATAATAGAATTTTACAGTTCAATATAAAGCAAATATTACCAAATACATCAATCACTAATTATTTGACTTACATAACCAGATTTTTAGTAGTAGGAGCTTGCGCATATACTAAATTTAGCGAAAGGTTTAAGGAAAGGATTTTAAAAACTGATAAAAAATCAAATATTTATGTAAACTGTGAAAAAAACTTGAAACGAGCTGGAATATCAATCCAGTAATTGCTTTTGTTAGCGAAATATAACATGTTAGTTAATGTTGTACGCAGGTCTATTTAGAGTTGGTCGTACTACGATGAAACACATCGAATATTGCAGATAAGGCTGGATTTTGTGACAACAAGGTACATATATGCTTATATATAGTCAATATTATTTACATCGTGGGTAAGCCTGCGAATATAATTGCACAAAAATTACAGTAAAAGCTTACAAATTAATGTTGACGTATTAAAATTAATTGTGTGGTAAACCTGAATAACTGTTTGCTTCTTCATACACAAAAAGTACTTGAATTACTATCATATCACATGAAAAGTCAAAGAAGTCATATGATACTGTAAACCATTAGTAAAGCAGAGTAGATTTCTATTTATACAATTAAAAGTGAAAAAAATCATACAATTATTCTTGTATTGTTTAACTTAAGACCAAGGAATGTCAAATGTTTACTTTGAGCGTATTTATAAATGCCAACACCTTGGTAATATATCTATTATATTTAGGTATTTTGCGTACTAAAAAATTAAAAACATTAAAATTTAAAGCTTCTTATTTTACAATTTATGTTTAAAAACTTATCTATAAAGTTTAAATAAAAGTTTGCCAAATTATCCGTTGTTGTAAAAAGGCAAGTCAAGAATTCAGTTGAAATGACAAATTAGCTTCGTTGCAGATTATGTAACAAGGAAAATTGTAACCTTTATTCATGCAACATTAGAACCTAAAAGGTTTCGGACATGAATCAACATAGTACGATAATCCCATAATACCACAGTTATTGAAATATATAATAGCAGCAACTAACATAGTTGAATTTTGTGTTTTCAAGTTTTTCACGTGCAATCGTTTTATCAGAAAATATACAATGTGCTGTTGGTAATGATAATGGTGACACTATTATCCAACATTTGTGTCACATCAAAGGCAAGGTTAATAAGTACAATGTAAAAATTTGTATTCGTACATTCTTTGTTGTTGAATAACGACTAGAAGAAAAGGTGAAAACATTGGTCCAAAACGGGTGAAAAATTGTCATGCAATGTATTCATCGTAGAAAACCTACATTTTTAATTTACGGTAGTAACTGGATAACAAAGTAAATATTTTAAATATTCTTTTTACTTCGTATTCTTATAATCTTGTTCCAGGTGTTAAAAGTCCAATCAGCAATTCAAGAACTTTTGATAAAACTGAAAGAATTGATAAATGTTAACGAAAGTAAATATCTTGTCTGGAAATCTTTTAAAAAAAATGTTTACTATTGTTTGACTTATCTCGACAATTAAATATTTCTTTTCTGTTATAAAATTTTGTAAGCACAATTTATAATAGCAGATGATTCAACTAACATATTTTAGTGTGAAACCAGACATTGCTCTGATAATAAAACGGACCTTTAACTACTAACAAGTATACTAAACAAAAAATAAATTTCTATGCACCAAGTAAATTCAGAAACTGCTTTAAAATTTACAACTTCAAAAGAAAATATAATTGAATTTAGAATCTTGCTTTTCCGTTCAAAAATGGCCGTAAATCGCTCCAAAAACGTTTTTATTAGCATGAAATCATTATGGGTTCTGTTTACATCCGTCTGTAATATTTGTTACGGTAAGTCGGTATTTAGACCATCTTTGCCTTTAAGCGATGGCATTGCTCTGATAAATATGTTTTCTGACTGTTTAGTTCACGTCATGATTTTCCAACGCAGTAATATTGATTTTCGAATACTAAAGCAACCAGTTATTACCTTGCGCTATGAGATATATTCAGTCATCGGAATGAATAGCTCTGATGGAAGTTTGAACTTCAATCCAACTGAAATACAAACCAGAAACGAAATAATATCAAACCATTTTCCTCGTACCAAGCTTTATGCAAACTTAGCCAGAAACCTGAACTGCGAAACTAATATTTACATTAATCCTCCAAGTCGAGTTGTCAGCCCTTCCCTATATTTTCAAGACTTCAACTTCGGAATTCTGATTAAAGATCCTTTTTGGATTGATCATCGATTCAACAATGCATCCAGGCAGTGGAAAAATACTTTTATTAACACAATACCAAAATATTCTGTACTAATTTGTGTACCAAGTGATACATCAATCTGTTCAAGTAATAATCAAATAAACTACTGGATTTCTACTGTTCTACATCATCCCGATTTAGTTCAATTGGAAGAGAGAATTTTAGTTTTGATATTGTTCCCATCCCGAAGTGAACTATTTATCCATTGCCCATTTTGTGATCCATGTGACCAATATACGCTTAAATTGGTAGCCGAAACGCCTAAAATTGAAACCTTCAAGCAACAGTCAAATAATTGGCTAAATGCTAATGAAATGAGTCCTTTTTCAATTGACGTTTCCATCCTTTGGTATATCGATCAGTTTAATGATTTAAGATTAAAAAACAGAAGAACAATAAAAGCAGTCTTAGAACACATAAACTTGATAGGTTTCGAATCAATGGATGCTATATCACATTTCGCGGATTTGCACATAATTTCACAAATACTTTCAGACAACGTAACAATTAACTTTGAACCCGGATATAACCCATTGTCTTTTAAGCGAATATATAGAGTACCGGTGTTTACATGCAGCTCGAAAAATTTCGCTTACCATCCAAAATTAAGATCTGCCCTACATCATGACATAGAGTTCCATCGAGGATTTTACCAAGCTATTGGACTTCTTTTTCGAAAAGAACAACTTTTATTTGCAAGTTGTCACAAAGAGCAAAGGCATTGGATAAGTGTACTAAAAGAACTATTCGTTGTTTTCGATGCTTTAACGTGGAGTTTGCTTATTAGTATTTCGATTATATTAGCAATTTTTAAAGTTTGCTTACTTCAAACACCAAATAACTGGAATCGAATGCAGGAATTCCAAAAAACCTGCTTCAATCTAATTGGGACAATTTTAGACCAAGGTTCTAATTTATTTTCTAATGTTACTCGACATAGTAGTTTAAGTCTATATTTTTGCTTTTTATTTGTACCAATTATATTTTTGTACTGAGCAATACATACAAGGGTGATAACATTACAAGGCTAACTGTTCAAGCTCCGTTAGTCCCATACGACACATTTAAAGTTTTAGTAGAAAATCAATTTCAAATATTTTTACGACCTGTAACGATGACAACTGATGGACTGGAAAGTATTCGAAACAAGCTAGGATCAAAAAGAGAATATTTTAAGGAAATTGGTCACGAAAGCGATCTATATATTTCTCAATTATGGTATCGAATTGCACTGCGATGGACAAGTGCCGATTTATTTGATGACCAAGATTTCTCCACGGATCAAATATCAAATAATACCTGGTGGTATATGAATAATTCTCGGATGTTTCCTACCGATAATAAGGAATCAGCTTTACCCACTGATTTTGAAGTTATACATGGGCTAATGGAAAAACACATGGAAACTTGTAATAAGTCGGCTGTGATTCTACCTGACGATGCTATCATGAAAATTCATACAGCGTTAAGCGTCAAAAATAAACCTGTTTATGTTGGAAAGGACATTATTCATGAATATTTTACAGGTTACAAATATTTTGGGTATTTTCCTCCCAAACTATTACTAAGGTCAAAGTACCACTTTGAAACGGGCATTGTTAAATGGTGGCAGACGTATTTTAAGTGGTGTCTTTTAATGAAAACTAGGGTTCACGAAATTCAATCATCTGGTAATCAAACTAATAATGTCGATCATGGCTTAGGCACAACCAACACGGGCATTTGGGCTTTATGTTTCATACCAGTGATAGGGTTATCATTGTCATTGATAACATTCATTTTGTTTGAAAGCAGGGCGACGCGTTTTGTTTTTAGATGGTTTAAAGTTTAAACGCAATCTATCTGCATTCTGTGGCTGAACTTTTAAAACGTGCACCCAAATTTTACTAACTTGATTTGCTTCAATAATAAAAAACTAATTAATATTATCTGATTATGGTATTTAGGGAATAGTTTTGCTTTTCACATGTTACAAACTTCAAGATTTTAAGATTTTGACTTTCTGATTCTGATTTTCTTTTAAAAAGTGATCTTACGCTTCTGTCTTTTACGTAATTTGACTCAGATACATTTTGATGCTGTGTAATAACATTTATTCTACCAAACTAAGTCAACATTAAAATTTAAGTTGTCGGAAAGTAAAGGACTTCATGCCATCGTATATAAAAATATAGTATTTAAGGTGAATAATCAAAATTTCATGTTCAAAAAACTTGCTTTAATGCTAAAAAACGTCTAAACTTCTTAAATTCAATCAAGTTTTTGATCAAAGATATAATATTTTAAGCTTATATTTCAGCTGCAGTGACAAGTTGCAAAGTTGACAAAAACAGTAAACTGGGTACAGGGTACAGTTTTCATTAAATTTTGGTTTTGCTTTCTTGCAATCTTCTACTGTATGAAATAAAGTGAGACATTGCCATGTCATAAAGCTTAAAAAGCACGGCATAAGCTTGCGTTTTTAAGCATTAGGGTAAATGGCAACCCCAAAACAGGTACATCCGGGAAAATGATAATTGCTATCTTATTCAGCATCAAAGCTATGAAAGAAAACACGATTTTCAATTCGATTCCGAATGGACCACTTGTCTCTGCGACATGCTCAGTGGTAGAGTAAAGTTGATTACCGCCTATGCGCCTAACTGATGGTGCTCGGTAATCA
>JAQIWN010004799.1:0-10702 GCA_034699025.1 Entomobrya cf. arborea Gr-Col-00668 | reverse complement strand
ATTATTATTGCATACTGCAACTCTGAACTAAACTAAACTGAATTCTTGAATGTGTAAAACTTGTTTATATGTTTGTAAAGCATGTATACTAGTGACTGCAACTCTGTTATCATGAAAATGAATTCTCCTGCTCCTCTCTGACTATGATCCTTTGAAAAAAAATAACAAATGTGAGTAAAACCCAAACCAAACCACATGCTTGAATGTGTTGTATGGAATATACTATTTTGTATGCAAACATGTTCATGTTCAGTTCACAGGATATCAATAGGAAGCTTTTAACAATGTGTACTGTGTATCCTACAAAACTACAAAGATATTTTTTTTGTGGACAAGGATAATATAAAAAGGCCAAATACCTTCATTTCTTCATCATATGATTTGGTTTGTTTCTTTGCATTGCATTGGATTGCTTTAGCACAAAATGCGTAACAGTAGTTAACTTTGCAGCGTAAAAGCAGTCAGCAGTACTTCTTTTCATCTTTGTAGTATATGCAATGCAAGCGCAGACCCAAATAACATGAAAAAAACGCTGCTGAAAAAAGCAAAAGGTAAGGTATGTATGAGATGATGATGTAGTAAGAATGCTTTGAATAGTTTGAAGTGAAGTATATATCAATATCCAATGTAATAAAAACAGGCAAGTGGGCAAAAAGAAAAGAGAATCAGTCAGAAAAAAACCGATGTGTTTCTCAAGTAAATGCCTTCTGTGAAGGGCAAGGATTGAGGGAAACAAGTGAGAAAACACATCTATCTATATAGCTGTGTTTTTGTGCTGTAAAGCAAAAGTAAGTAAAAAGTAGTGTGTAAAAAAAATAATATTTAAAAAATAATTTGTTAGAGAAAAAAATTTGTAAGTTGTGTATGTGTGTGTGTTTGTGTAAGAAGGAGTTATTACTTGTGAATGAGAAATATTTAAAACTGTAAAAGAACGAGAACAAAAAAAAATCCAATTTTTACTATTGCGAAACGAAAGGGGAAAAATAGGTGATGATTCTATTTTATTATCGTTGGTTTTTAATCTTGTTGGTTTTGTACTTAAGATATTCCATGCATTGCTTAATGAATGTAAAGTTAGAAAGATAGAATGTTTGAATAGTTTGGCAGTGAAAGGAAGTTCCATTTTTACGCATCATTTTTAGCTGTCCTTGTTTGTTGGGATGACAGAATAACGCAAATCGTAATTTGGAGTAGATTTCTTATATTTTAATGCGAGTTGTACAGGACATGTACAGGGTTAGGTTATAAGTGACAGTATAACATACATGTAATGTATACTTTATTATAACATCTTCATTGATTCGGCATTCGGCCAGTTGTTAATTCTTGATCATTAGCTTCATAATCGTAATGACTTTTTATGACAACGCAACCTCGTTTTGTTTTAGGACAATGGACAATTTTTTCGCAATGCTTTTATGTGTCATTTTCTCTTTCTCAAGTTAAAGTAGAATAGCCTTGTATACTACTGACAAGCGAGACTATTCTTCATTCTTAAGTATTGACTATTGCATAATTGCATACGTGGAACCAATGCATGCATTAATTTGAAATTTTTTTAATACTTTCTCTTTAAATTGTGTGTTAAACAGTGGCATATTCATTTTTCCAAACGGGTGCACAACTTTACAAATAAGCAATACGGGATTAATTGAAAAAGTGTGGTATGCAAAAGCAGTATTTAATTTTTGGTGTATTTTTCTGTTTTTTTTTGCAGGAAACATTTTGATAACATATTGATGATTGACAGATAGTGACAGGAAAATTATTGAGAGAAAAATTTCCCCTGTACTAAAGGTTCTAAATTTTGTACCGGTTTCGATATAACAGTAATGGCTGCAAGTGCTGCAGGGGGCCATCGGCATCATCATCCTCAAGGACAAAAACGCTCTTTCTCTATAATGTCAGATACAGAATTTAAGGAACGGGGAAATCGGTGCTTTGCTGCTCGCAAGTATGACGAGGCGATTCAATGTTATTCCAATGCTATCCAGAAAAACCCATCTAACCCTATTTATTTCACAAATCGAGCGTTAGCTGCGTTGAGGTAAGATTTCGCAATTTAACTGAAATAAGAGAATTGTACGTAAAGACAGAAATTTTGTTTTTATTGATGGGTTTATTGCTATATATATATTTGCAGATTAAACAGATTTGAGGATGTTGCCGCTGACTGTCGAGCTGCACTTGAACTGGATCCTAATATGGTCAAAGGTCATCATTTTTTGGGTCAGGCCCTTTGTGAACTTGATATGATGGATGATGGTGTGAAGCACCTTCAGAGAGCTGTAGATTTAGCGAAAGAACAGAGGTACAAATATACGCTTGCATTGAAATTGACATAATATGGCTATTCACGCCCATGAGTTACTTAAGTTGTCGGGATGAAAAGCTGAAAAACTATTTTTTTAAATTCAGACTGAATTATGGAGACGAAATGACCCAAGTCTTACGTCATTGGCGAAAGCGACGTTTTGCTATTCAAGAAGAGAAACGTCTTTCTGAAGAAATAGAGCTGCAATCATATCTAGCTCGATTGATTCGCGAGGACAGGGACAGACAGGTAAATTGCCACGTATGCTACATTGAAAATTTTACAAAGAATATTTTTTGGTCATATTGATAAGTTTGCTCAAACTATAAGTATTTTTTCTCTCTTTTTATTTATTAGATTGATAATATAAGAGTTAATGCTGGTACTAAAGGGGACACACCGGAAATGAATGATCGCATTGCTTCCGTAGAGCGTTATTCAGATAACTGCATGGCGGAATTGAACAATTTATTTGCTAAAGTGGATGAGCGCCGACGGGTAACCTTAAAATTAAAGTTATTTTAAAATATAAATATAGTGTTTTAAAAAATATGTTTGCTAAAATACTTTGTTTTTGTATGATAATTTTTTTTAGAAACGAGATGTTCCTGACTACTTGTGTGGTAAAATCTCATTTGAAATATTGAGGGAGCCGGTTGTGACACCAAGCGGTATTACATACGAACGAAAGGATATTGAAGAACATTTAATGCGAGTTGGACACTTTGACCCAATCACCAGGGTCACCCTAACTGCGGATCAGCTAATACCCAACTACGCAATGAAAGAAGTTGTGGATGCCTTCTTGACAGAAAATGAGTGGGCCTTAGATTTTTAATTAATAGGGAACTATTCGCGTTTATCTGTAGAATTGATACACAAATTGTTACATGCACAACTACATAAGCTTCCTACAATGAGTAACGAGTTAAACAAGAAGGATCGTTTCAGTAAAAAAATAGTTCCATATTTTAGCATCTACTAAGGTTCTGAAAGTTAATGTTTCAACTTTAATTCTACATTAACTTTATTTCTCGTTTCAACCAATTTATTTTTCTGAAAAAAAAAGAACTTCAATCAAAATTCGCAGACAATTTCCCATCCTCTTTGTCGTTTTTTGAAAATCGTCGACATTAATGTTTTACAAGTTAAATTCCATTTGTTGCGGTCTTTTTTTGTTAATGTATTATTAATTAATATAAAATATAATATATCCAAAGTTTTTATCCTTACGGCTGTACAAGCATAGGTTTAACGAATGTTATTTTCCGAGATTTTTTTCTAAAGTTTCGTATATCGTTAATTGTTGTTTTGTTTAATGTTTAATGCTGCTCATCTATAAGACGGCAATTTTGTAAAATGTGATATAACAGAATCTGCAACGGTATGTACATAAAAAAAACTATACACATCTTTTATGTCATGTCAGTACGATGACATAAACATGCTACAATATTTTTAATATTATCTGCTACTTCTCTCTGAGAAAAAAATTATACGTTCGCATACGTTTTTTGTAATTCTGTCTGATTGCTACATGCACATCCTTAATTAATCGCCTGTCTTTGTATGTATGTACCTGTAACTAATGGACATACTCTCTTCCACAGCTAGAATATTTACTGTTAAATTCTATAAATTATTACGCTGATTGCTTTAACGGTTAAAAAAACTACGTACTACCATTGTTTTTGATATGTTTAAAGGAGTTGCACAATAGTAACCGACACGCAACAAATAAAATGACCTTGTTCACTTGATTGATATACTGTTTATGTCAGGTCGTCTCGCTTTGTCATGTGAAATCCATCTTGTCAGTTGCTTTACGAATGCCAATTCAAATCCAATGCGCTATACTTTTTTGTCGGTTAATTGTTAATAGTCTCTGAGTTTATACTATTGTACCAGTTTAATATACCCATCATATTTATGTCATTGTACTCCTGAACATTTCTCGAGCAAACTGGTATGTATGCTAACAAAATAAATATGCGCAGAATTACTACTAATTTAATTTGTAATTATTTTTAAGCGAGATCTATTATATCTATATGCATAATAATATAAATAAATATCGATACTATTCGTAAAGTAATTTAAGTACTTATTCTATTAAAAAATCATTGATACGTCACCATATTCCAAAAATATAACTGGTTTCAACCTAACAATCGTCATTAACTTTAATGATCCAACATCCAATCCCGCAAGAACAACTAAAACGAAACATAAATATTTTCGATTTCGTTTTTAAAAGATTAGAGCGTTCAAGTACAACTGTATACATATATATTAAGGTTGTTTTATACGACAGTATGTATAAAAATTTTGCCCTTGGAAAATAATACACTTCCATTGGCACACGACATATTAATACTAATGGGTAGATAAGCCAGTTGTCGAAATCTTATGAAATATGTACATAATTTAAAAAATATACCACCTCACCTGTCTCTGATGTTGCATATTGCTTCAAAATATATTGTATCTATAATTATTCTATGGATAAATATAAATCTTTTTCTTGCTTTGGTAAGAATGATCTTGAAAGATTTCTTTTTCAGTACCAACTTCTAATATATTAAAGTTATTAATAAGATTGAGAAAAGAATAATATCACAAAAATGTCATTTTTTTCTATCATGTTTCACATTTTCCTCTTTTTTTGACGATAATAAAGTTGAGAAATGGATACATGTATGAATTTGATATATTCATAGTATTAAACATTTTATGACATTGTTGATTTTAACTTAATCATAATCACGTTACCACTTTCTCTGGTATTTCTTGAGAATTGTACGTATTTACTAATATCGTATCTACCAACTACTCAGATGAACAAAATATGAAAATTCCTAAAAATTCCATAATTTCGATACTAAAAATATAAATATATACGAACATAATTTTTATTTGTGAATAAATTTATGAGAGATTTATTTCGATTTCGTACAGTACAGTTGTATTATTTTCTACGAACACCTTTTCACAGGAACTCATCCAATCCAGCACTTGTCTAAATAATTTATTTGGAAATACTTTTTTCATAACAGCATTGCAGTATCAAGCGAAAGTTTTTTTTTCGCTTACGTGAATTCAAAGTATGAACATATTTGGTTAAGATTGTCATGAATATGACAGAATGCATGTTTGCTGCAAAATATTTTTAAAAGTTCAGTCTATTTTTATCCAATCTATGTTCAATGTCAAAATGTAGACATGGAGCTGGTTTTTGATTTCGTCTACAGTCACCTGACGTGTTTGATTTAAGGATTATGCAAGTGTTCACCAGTTGAACATCTCAAATAATTATTACGTTTAATTTATCATAAGCATATATTGCACATATTCCAATTACAATTCAAAACACTGCAATTCAGGAAATAATGCCAAGTATTGACAATAATGTAGTTTTCGATAATGCCCATCAAATTCTAACTTAAGCAAATAACCACTTGCATTCTGATCATGACCATTAAGATCTGACATGGCGATGATAAAGGTAAATAGGTGAAAAACGATCTTTAGCTCGTGGAGTTGGACATGCCGTAATTATTTAGTTTAGTAATGTAGCCTTATTAACATGTCGTGTGTGCTTAAACACTGTTAATTTTTAGTTCTACGTACAGCAATATTACTTTCACAAAAAAATGTTAAGTCAAGTTTTAAGTAGCATATGCATGAAAAAAACCACTTAAAATGCTTTCTTTCTTTCATAATCTCCGTAGTTCGTTTACAGGCTAAGGAATTGCTGCATAATTTCGCGAATTCAAGTTCAGCATTGTTTTTGGTGTGCGAGTGACATGTGCTTGTGACAAACCTTGAATGATTGATTGCTACTGATTGGATGTTAAAATTGAGTAATAAATGCTACATAATCATGATAGAAACTATCATGTCAGTTTTTATCTGATAATGAAAGTTGATTGCATTATTTAACTAGCTGTAGACTACTTGTTAAAGTAGTTTAATTGATGTTGAGGGAAAATTACGATAAAAATTAAGTGTAACTTGGAAAAGGTTTTCAGTTGTGAATAAGCCAGGTCAAGAGTTGCACCCAAAGTAGTCTTGTGTTACCCCGGTTCAATTTTGGATTGAAAATTATAATTAATTCCAGCTTATCATACTGTCGGGCATTTCATACAATTTCATAGGATTCGTGTCGAGTATGTCGCTGGGAGTAGAATGTGGCGCTACTGGAACTACAACGCTTTTGGTTTCAGACCAAGGAAAAACTTTGCAAAGGAAGGAATTTGGACCAGCTAATTTTAATCTTCTTACTGAAGCACAATTAGTTAGTTTCTTTGAAAATGTTAAGGAAGCATTGCCTAAAGATGTTACTGTAAACAACGTGGGTGTAGGCATGCCTGGTATAGGCGATGCAAAAGCAAAAGAAGTGAGAATTGAAGAAAACATGAAACATAATTAGACTTACAACGCTATAGACTATACAAATAAATGCAAACGATTTCCTCTCATTATAAAAAAAACAAATCAATCTTTATTGCAGGTCGTTTCCAATATTTTAAAAGTAATATGGCCTTCCATACAAAACGTATGGGTAGGTAGTGATGCGGAAACAGCTTTGGCTTGCATTGGTAAGGACAGCGATATAAAACTGATAGTTATTGCTGGAACCGGTTCCAACTGCCATGCCAAGGATTCAAACTCTGTTTCAAAAGTTGGAGGATTTGGACACGTTATGGGTATGCATATAGTTCACACTAGTTTAGCTGAAGGTTCTCAACCAGCCTGATTTAAGACTTGATGATTATTAAATGAATTACCTGCAAATAGGTGACAGGGGTTCCAGTTTTGCTGTTGCTCAACGAGCCTTGAGACTAGCATTGCGAGAATTCGAGCACAAATGTGCTCTGGGGGACAGTCCCGAACATAACAAGAAACTTCGTGAAGTGGATAATATACCTGATGACTGCCTTGTAAAATATTTCATGCAGCATAAAAATATTCCATCAATTGCCCAACTTGTCCAGTGGAGTGTTAGTAGCAGCAAAACCGAACTTGCAGGTTTGGCTGTTCTGGTCATTCGAAAATGGAGGGAGGGGAATTTAATTGCTAAACAGGTTGTTGAGGAAGCCGTTCAAGAGTTGGCTGAGGATTGCAGCAGTTTAATTAAAAAGTTTTTAAAAAAGCCCCAACGATATATGAAGATAACTGTTGGCCTAACAGGTAGCCTATTCACCAAAAATGAAGATTTCTCCAAGAGATTCAAGCAGCAGGTTTCAGAACTTCTAGACTTACGTGGAAACATACAGCTGCACTTCCGCAAATTACTGGATACTGTACAGGGTGCGCTCAGTATGGTTTCCGACTTCCAACCAGATGAAGGCGAGCTAGATGACTTGGACACAGCAAAAAGAATTTCTAGAACGGAGATGACCCAATATATAGTTCCAGAATATACGGAACTACCACAGACGGAATGTCGTAATCCAAACTCCACGTTTCTTGACAAGCTTAGTATCTCCGATGCTATTGATCTTATGCTCAAGGAAGAGTCATCAATCCAC
Source organism: Entomobrya cf. arborea Gr-Col-00668 (assembly GCA_034699025.1). Lineage (NCBI taxonomy): Eukaryota > Metazoa > Arthropoda > Collembola > Entomobryomorpha > Entomobryidae > Entomobrya > Entomobrya cf. arborea Gr-Col-00668. The sequence goes on along the minus strand of JAQIWN010004799.1, from coordinate 2,854 downwards.
ACCGAAATATCTAATCATAAAACTTCTTTAGAGGAACTAATTATAAAAATTAGCAAATGCTTTCAACAAGGGGGACGATTATTTTATGTGGGTGCTGGCACTAGCGGTCGTCTTGGGGTTTTGGACGCTTCAGAATGCCCTCCCACCTTTAAGAGTCCTCCAGATTGGGTACAAGGAATAATAGCAGGAGGAATGCCAGCATTAACGAAAGCAATTGAAGGAGCTGAGGATTCTGTTCTGGACGGATCCTTTGCGGTGGAAGGAAGAGCTGTTGGTCCAAATGATATAGTAATTGGTACGTTTACATTGGAAACACATGCAATTTAGCTAAAAACCTTATATTTTTGTATTTATGTGTGGGTTTTATGGTTTTTAGGAATTGCTGCAAGTGGGCGAACACCTTTTGTCTGGGGTGCAATGTATAAAGCCCACTTAAGAGGAGCTTTTACTGCTTTCCTTACCTTCAACACATCCCTCAGATTTAAATGGAAGCCTGATATGGTTTTACAAATGAGTGTTGGTCCAGAGGTTTTAACTGGAAGCACAAGGCTGAAATGTGGAAGTGCAACTAAATGTATTTTGAACATGCTTTCAACGTTGGCAATGGTTCAATATGGGAAATGCTTTGAAAATCTGATGGTGGACTTGAGCCCAGCTAATCAGAAACTGAGAGACCGAGCTTTAAGGATTGTTTTATTGATGACGGAAGGAGTGGAGGGTGTAAATGAAGAGAAAGCATTCCGGAGTCTTTTGAATAACGGGTATGATATTCGATCAACGGTTCAGCAGTTGAGAGGATGTTAAAAACAAAGAGGCAAATCAACAGCAAACAATTTTAAGAATTAAGTTAAATAATTGTACATTTTCTGAATAAATTCAATTTATAGAACAATTTCGAGTTTATTTGAGAACAACTATTTATTTTATTGCATTTATGTATTTGAAGGCAATATTTTTGAAGCAATCTAACTGCAAAGGCGAAAGTTTTTTTTTGATAACAAGAAAATATTGGCAGTGGAATAATTTGTGTGTGAATATTATATAATTTATACTTTTTAAAATGTTTTATGATGCATTTAAAATGGTTTTACAAGTAAGGATGCCAAACATCGGTACAGATGGCACCAGAATCCCGTATGCATTCATCATACACATTGTCTTCTAATCTGTAACCAGAATGGCGTAAAATATCCTTCACATATTTCAGGTACTCGCTGACCTATTTTAATTACAAAAAGTTGGATTATGTAAACCATTAAAATATTTTAATTAAAAATTAATCTATAAAACACCCAATTAAAACTTCGTAAACCACACACCTGGGTCACTGACTTTTTCATATCTTCATCCACATCAAATTTTGCACATTCATCTGTAATAGCATCAAATGGAAAGATCCTAACCCAATCTCCACACATTGGTGGGGCATCACTAGACCAATCTCTTGGATTAAACCAGAGTCCAGGCCCATTTTTTGGTAGTTTAGCCTTGAGCTTTTCTCGTGGCCCCTCTACACAAGTTAAAAAGGCAAAGTCACACATATACATAGTATGTATACCATTATCATGCTCACATTTTTTGGTCAGATAAATTTAAAATGGAACCAGTCCATTAGTTGAAATAGCTTACTTAAAGCCGGTAGATTCACACTAACTGTGGTAAACTTATTAGCTTTCTTGGCATGTCGAGTAGGAGACCTGGAAGTATGCTCATACAAATGCAAATCATCATCCGACGACGACTCCTGCTCCACGTCCCCTTCATAAGCTTGACAGAAACAGTGAGAGTGGTGCTTTCTGTGGTGAATCCCATTTAATCCATTTGGGACTTTGTTCCCTTTCACCATCAGCTTGCTAGAATCGTACTGTGGGAAAGGAGTCTGCACCCACGACTGAAGCATTGATGGTAACTTGAGTGTTGAAGGTGAAAGCGTACTTTCCCATTCTGCCCCAGTTGTTTCACAATGTTCATCAAGTTGTCAAAGGAGAAGGGGAATGGAAAAAAAGAAAAATCATCATTGTTACTATTGAGATGACAATGGAATACAAAAAAAAATACATATATATTTTATTCGCCGTTGCATATATGACTATCCTTTTTCTTTTGTATGTTAGCTTTTCAAACACGGATGAACAAATCAAAAGAATAAAGAGACGTAGTAAAAAAAATTGTGCGACATTTTATTTCATACTGACAATGACAAAAAAGGAGCTTCAGAATCAGGTCACATTAAAGGGAATAAAATTTGGTTGACGAGTGTGTGTGGAGAAAAACGTGCTCACACTTGCATGCCAGAATGCATCTTAAATACAAGGTATGTATAGTTTCAAAAGGTACGTGTGTAATCGTTTTTGGTTGAGAAATGTTAAGAAAAAGTGAAGGTGACTATATGCATAGCAGAGCATGTGCATCTCATTTGCTTTATATACCTCTTCCCGAGTTCACAATCTGTTCCAAAAGATACTCATCTTCGCTTTCTCCCCAGCATGTTTTTTCGGAAGAATCTGCAGAGGATGGCACAGATACAGAGCTGCTGCGGCGCTTCATAAAGTCTCTGCAGTCTGGCAGTCCAAGTAGCGTAAACATTTCATGCAACATCGGTTTCTTCACTTGTTCATCTACATTGCTGAAGTCATCGCATCCCAATCCCGGATTCGTATTAACCTTCAAGAATAAATAGAAAATGAAGTTATATTTCTTGTTAGCAGCTGCATACTATGCTAAAATAAAGCAAGATAAAAAAAAACACTTTTTGTGGGTTTCCAAAAATTGGAAATGTACCCGTCATAGTTTGTACGTAAATGTATGAAAAGATAAAAGACCCAATTTGTTTGTTTGCATTACCCGTCAACTT